>CAXARG010000041.1:0-196625 GCA_963971235.1 Cryptus armator | reverse complement strand
CATGCCATTCCATGCCATTCCATGCCATTCCATGCCATTCCATGCCATTCCATGCCATTCCATGCCATTCCATGCCATTCCATGCCATTCCATGCCATTCCATGCCATTCCATGCCATTCCATGCCATTCCATGCCATTCCATGCCATTCCATGCCATTCCATGCCATTCCATGCCATTCCATGCCATTCCATGCCATTCCATGCCATTCCATGCCATTCCATGCCATTCCATGCCATTCCATGCCATTCCATGCCATTCCATGCCATTCCATGCCATTCCATGCCATTCCATGCCATTCCATGCCATTCCATGCCATTCCATGCCATTCCATGCCATTCCATGCCATTCCATGCCATTCCATGCCATTCCATTCCATGCCATTCCATGCCATTCCATGCCATTCCATGCCATTCCATGCCATTCCATGCCATTCCATGCCATTCCATGCCGTGCCATGCCGTGCCATGCCGTGCCATGCCGTGCCATGCCGTGCCATGCCGTGCCATGCCGGTGCCATGCCGTGCCATGCCGGTGCCATGCCGTGCCATGCCGTGCCATGCCGGTGCCATGCCGTGCCATGCCGTGCCATGCCGGTGCCATGCCGTGCCATGCCGTGCCATGCCGGTGCCATGCCGTGCCATGCCGTGCCATGCCGGTGCCATGCCGGTGCCATGCCGGTGCCATGCCGGTGCCATGCCGGTGCCATGCCGGTGCCATGCCGGTGCCATGCCGGTGCCATGCCGGTGCCATGCCGGTGCCATGCCGTGCCATGCCGGTGCCATGCCGTGCCATGCCGGTGCCATGCCGTGCCATGCCGGTGCCATGCCGGTGCCATGCCGTGCCATGCCGGTGCCATGCCGTGCCATGCCGGTGCCATGCCGTGCCATGCCGGTGCCATGCCGTGCCATGCCGGTGCCATGCCGTGCCATGCCGTGCCATGCCATTCCATGCCATTCCATGCCATTCCATGCCACTCAATGCGGTGCCATGCCGTGCCATGCCGGTGCCATGCCTTGCCATGCCGGTGCCATGCCGGTGCCATGCCGTGCCATGCCGGTGCCATGCCGTGCCATGCCGTGCCATGCCGTGCCATGCCGTGCCATGCCGGTGCCATGCCGGTGCCATGCCATTCCATGTCATTCCATGCCATTCCATGTCATTCCATGCCATTCCATGTCATTCCATGCCATTCCATGCCATTCCATGCCGTGCCATGCCGGTGCCATGCCGGTGCCATGCCATTCCATGCCATTCCATGCCATTCCATGCCATTCCATGCCATTCCATGCCATTCCATGCCATTCCATGCCATTCCATGCCGGTGCCATGCCATTCCATGCCATTCCATGCCATTCCATGCCATTCCATGCCATTCCATGCCATTCCATGCCATTCCATGCCATTCCATGCCATTCCATGCCATTCCATGCCATTCCATGCCATTCCATGCCATTCCATGCCATTCCATGCCATTCCATGCCATTCCATGCCATTCCATGCCATTCCATGCCATTCCATGCCATTCCATGCCATTCCATGCCATTCCATGCCATTCCATGCCATTCCATGCCATTCCATGCCATTCCATGCCATTCCATGCCATTCCATGCCATTCCATGCCATTCCATGCCATTCCATGCCATTCCATGCCATTCCATGCCATTCCATGCCATTCCATGCCATTCCATGCCATTCCATGCCATTCCATGCCATTCCATGCCATTCCATGCCATTCCATGCCATTCCATGCCATTCCATGCCATTCCATGCCATTCCATGCCATTCCATGCCATTCCATGCCATTCCATGCCATTCCATGCCATTCCATGCCATTCCATGCCATTCCATGCCATTCCATGCCATTCCATGCCATTCCATGCCATTCCATGCCATTCCATGCCATTCCATGCCATTCCATGCCATTCAATGCCATTCCATGCCATTCCATGCCATTCAATGCCATTCCATGCCATTCAATGCCGTGCCATGCCGTGCCATGCGGTGCCATGCCATTCCATGCCATTCCATGCCGTGCCATGCGGTGCCATGCCATTCCATGCCATTCCATGCCATTCCATGCCATTCCATGCCATTCCATGCCATTCCATGCCATTCCATGCCATTCCATGCCATTCCATGCCATTCCATGCCATTCCATGCCATTCCATGCCATTCCATGCCATTCCATGCCATTCCATGCCATTCCATGCCATTCCATGCCATTCCATGCCATTCCATGCCATTCCATGCCATTCCATGCCATTCCATGCCATTCCATGCCATTCCATGCCATTCCATGCCATTCCATGCCATTCCATGCCATTCCATGCCATTCCATGCCATTCCATGCCATTCCATGCCATTCCATGCCATTCCATGCCATTCCATGCCATTCCATGCCATTCCATGCCATTCCATGCCATTCCATGCCATTCCATGCCATTCCATGCCATTCCATGCCATTCCATGCCATTCCATGCCATTCCATGCCATTCCATGCCATTCCATGCCATTCCATGCCATTCCATGCCATTCCATGCCATTCCATGCCATTCCATGCCATTCCATGCCATTCCATGCCATTCCATGCCATTCCATGCCATTCCATGCCATTCCATGCCATTCCATGCCATTCCATGCCATTCCATGCCATTCCATGCCATTCCATGCCATTCCATGCCATTCCATGCCATTCCATGCCATTCCATGCCATTCCATGCCATTCCATGCCATTCCATGCCATTCCATGCCATTCCATGCCATTCCATGCCATTCCATGCCGTGCCATGCCGTGCCATGCCATTCCATGCCATTCCATGCCGTGCCATGCGGTGCCATGCCATTCCATGCCATTCCATGCCATTCCATGCCATTCCATGCCATTCCATGCCATTCCATGCCATTCCATGCCATTCCATGCCATTCCATGCCATTCCATGCCATTCCATGCCATTCCATGCCATTCCATGCCATTCCATGCCATTCCATGCCATTCCATGCCATTCCATGCCATTCCATGCCATTCCATGCCATTCCATGCCATTCCATGCCATTCCATGCCATTCCATGCCATTCCATGCCATTCCATGCCATTCCATGCCATTCCATGCCATTCCATGCCATTCCATGCCATTCCATGCCATTCCATGCCATTCCATGCCATTCCATGCCATTCCATGCCATTCCATGCCATTCCATGCCATTCCATGCCATTCCATGCCATTCCATGCCATTCCATGCCATTCCATGCCATTCCATGCCATTCCATGCCATTCCATGCCATTCCATGCCATTCCATGCCATTCCATGCCATTCCATGCCATTCCATGCCATTCCATGCCATTCCATGCCATTCCATGCCATTCCATGCCATTCCATGCCATTCCATGCCATTCCATGCCATTCCATGCCATTCCATGCCATTCCATGCCATTCCATGCCATTCCATGCCATTCCATGCCGTTCCATGCCATTCCATGCCGTGCCATGCCGGTGCCATGCCGTGCCATGCCGGTGCCATGCCGTGCCATGCCGTGCCATGCCGGTGCCATGCCGTGCCATGCCGTGCCATGCCGGTGCCATGCCGTGCCATGCCGGTGCCATGCCGTGCCATGCCGTGCCATGCCGGTGCCATGCCGTGCCATGCCGGTGCCATGCCGTGCCATGCCGGTGCCATGCCGGTGCCATGCCGTGCCATGCCGGTGCCATGCCGGTGCCATGCCGGTGCCATGCCGTGCCATGCCGGTGCCATGCCGTGCCATGCCGGTGCCATGCCGTGCCATGCCGGTGCCATGCCGGTGCCATGCCGTGCCATGCCGGTGCCATGCCGTGCCATGCCGGTGCCATGCCGTGCCATGCCGGCGCCATGCCGTGCCATGCCGGCGCCATGCCGTGCCATGCCGGTGCCATGCCGTGCCATGCCGTGCCATGCCATTCCATGCCATTCCATGCCATTCCATGCCATTCCATGCCACTCAATGCGGTGCCATGCCGTGCCATGCCGGTGCCATGCCGTGCCATGCCGGTGCCATGCCGTGCCATGCCGGTGCCATGCCGTGCCATGCCGGTGCCATGCCGTGCCATGCCGTGCCATGCCGTGCCATGCCGGTGCCATGCCGGTGCCATGCCATTCCATGTCATTCCATGCCATTCCATGCCATTCCATGCCATTCCATGCCATTCCATGCCATTCCATGCCATTCCATGCCATTCCATGCCATTCCATGCCATTCCATGCCATTCCATGCCATTCCATGCCATTCCATGCCATTCCATGCCATTCCATGCCATTCCATGCCATTCCATGCCATTCCATGCCATTCCATGCCATTCCATGCCATTCCATGCCATTCCATGCCATTCCATGCCATTCCATGCCATTCCATGCCATTCCATGCCATTCCATGCCATTCCATGCCATTCCATGCCATTCCATGCCATTCCATGCCATTCCATGCCATTCCATGCCATTCCATGCCATTCCATGCCATTCCATGCCATTCCATGCCATTCCATGCCATTCCATGCCATTCCATGCCATTCCATGCCATTCCATGCCATTCCATGCCATTCCATGCCATTCCATGCCATTCCATGCCATTCCATGCCATTCCATGCCATTCCATGCCATTCCATGCCATTCCATGCCATTCCATGCCATTCCATGCCATTCCATGCCATTCCATGCCATTCCATGCCATTCCATGCCATTCCATGCCATTCCATGCCATTCCATGCCATTCCATGCCATTCCATGCCATTCCATGCCATTCCATGCCATTCCATGCCATTCCATGCCATTCCATGCCATTCCATGCCATTCCATGCCATTCCATGCCATTCCATGCCATTCCATGCCATTCCATGCCATTCCATGCCATTCCATGCCATTCCATGCCATTCCATGCCATTCCATGCCATTCCATGCCATTCCATGCCATTCCATGCCATTCCATGCCATTCCATGCCATTCCATGCCATTCCATGCCATTCCATGCCATTCCATGCCATTCCATGCCATTCCATGCCATTCCATGCCATTCCATGCCATTCCATGCCATTCCATGCCATTCCATGCCATTCCATGCCATTCCATGCCATTCCATGCCATTCCATGCCATTCCATGCCATTCCATGCCATTCCATGCCATTCCATGCCATTCCATGCCATTCCATGCCATTCCATGCCATTCCATGCCATTCCATGCCATTCCATGCCATTCCATGCCATTCCATGCCATTCCATGCCATTCCATGCCATTCCATGCCATTCCATGCCATTCCATGCCATTCCATGCCATTCCATGCCATTCCATGCCATTCCATGCCATTCCATGCCATTCCATGCCATTCCATGCCGTGCCATGCCGGTGCCATGCCGTGCCATGCCGGTGCCATGCCGTGCCATGCCGGTGCCATGCCGTGCCATGCCGTGCCATGCCGGTGCCATGCCGTGCCATGCCGTGCCATGCCGGTGCCATGCCGTGCCATGCCGTGCCATGCCGGTGCCATGCCGTGCCATGCCGTGCCATGCCGGTGCCATGCCGTGCCATGCCGGTGCCATGCCGGTGCCATGCCGGTGCCATGCCGGTGCCATGCCGGTGCCATGCCGGTGCCATGCCGTGCCATGCCGGTGCCATGCCGTGCCATGCCGGTGCCATGCCGTGCCATGCCGGTGCCATGCCGTGCCATGCCGGTGCCATGCCGTGCCATGCCGGTGCCATGCCGGTGCCATGCCGGTGCCATGCCGTGCCATGCCGGTGCCATGCCGTGCCATGCCGTGCCATGCCGTGCCATGCCGGTGCCATGCCGGTGCCATGCCGGTGCCATGCCGGTGCCATGCCGGTGCCATGCCGTGCCATGCCGGTGCCATGCCGTGCCATGCCGGTGCCATGCCGGTGCCATGCCGTGCCATGCCGGTGCCATGCCGTGCCATGCCGGTGCCATGCCGGTGCCATGCCGTGCCATGCCGGTGCCATGCCGTGCCATGCCGTGCCATGCCGGTGCCATGCCGGTGCCATGCCGGTGCCATGCCGGTGCCATGCCGGTGCCATGCCGGTGCCATGCCGGTGCCATGCCGGTGCCATGCCATTCCATGCCATTCCATGCCATTCCATGCCATTCCATGCCATTCCATGCCATTCCATGCCATTCCATGCCATTCCATGCCATTCCATGCCATTCCATGCCATTCCATGCCATTCCATGCCATTCCATGCCATTCCATGCCATTCCATGCCATTCCATGCCATTCCATGCCATTCCATGCCATTCCATGCCATTCCATGCCATTCCATGCCATTCCATGCCATTCCATGCCATTCCATGCCATTCCATGCCATTCCATGCCATTCCATGCCATTCCATGCCATTCCATGCCATTCAATGCCATTCCATGCCATTCAATGCCGTGCCATGCCGTGCCATGCGGTGCCATGCCATTCCATGCCATTCCATGCCGTGCCATGCGGTGCCATGCCATTCCATGCCATTCCATGCGGTGCCATGCCATTCCATGCCATTCCATGCCATTCCATGCCATTCCATGCCATTCCATGCCATTCCATGCCATTCCATGCCATTCCATGCCATTCCATGCCATTCCATGCCATTCCATGCCATTCCATGCCATTCCATGCCATTCCATGCCATTCCATGCCATTCCATGCCATTCCATGCCATTCCATGCCGTGCCATGCCGTGCCATGCCGTGCCATGCCGTGCCATGCCGTGCCATGCCGGTGCCATGCCGTGCCATGCCGGTGCCATGCCGTGCCATGCCGTGCCATGCCGGTGCCATGCCGTGCCATGCCGTGCCATGCCGGTGCCATGCCGTGCCATGCCGTGCCATGCCGTGCCATGCCGGTGCCATGCCGTGCCATGCCGTGCCATGCCGGTGCCATGCCGTGCCATGCCGTGCCATGCCGGTGCCATGCCGTGCCATGCCGGTGCCATGCCGTGCCATGCCGTGCCATGCCATTCCATGCCATTCCATGCCATTCCATGCCATTCCATGCCACTCAATGCGGTGCCATGCCGTGCCATGCCGGTGCCATGCCGTGCCATGCCGTGCCATGCCGTGCCATGCCGGTGCCATGCCGGTGCCATGCCATTCCATGTCATTCCATGCCATTCCATGTCATTCCATGCCATTCCATGCCATTCCATGCCGTGCCATGCCGGTGCCATGCCGGTGCCATGCCATTCCATGCCATTCCATGCCATTCCATGCCATTCCATGCCATTCCATGCCATTCCATGCCATTCCATGCCATTCCATGCCGGTGCCATCCATTCCATGCCGGTGCCATGCCATTCCATGCCATTCCATGCCATTCCATGCCATTCCATGCCATTCCATGCCATTCCATGCCATTCCATGCCATTCCATGCCATTCCATGCCATTCCATGCCATTCCATGCCATTCCATGCCATTCCATGCCATTCCATGCCATTCCATGCCATTCCATGCCATTCCATGCCATTCCATGCCATTCCATGCCATTCCATGCCATTCCATGCCATTCCATGCCATTCCATGCCATTCCATGCCATTCCATGCCATTCCATGCCATTCCATGCCATTCGATGCCATTCCATGCCGGTGCCATGCCGTGCCATGCCGGTGCCATGCCGTGCCATGCCGTGCCATGCCGGTGCCATGCCGTCCCATGCCGGTGCCATGCCGTGCCATGCCGGTGCCATGCCATTCCATGCCATTCCATGCCGTGCCATGCGGTGCCATGCCATTCCATGCCATTCCATGCCATTCCATGCCATTCCATGCCATTCCATGCCATTCCATGCCATTCCATGCCATTCCATGCCATTCCATGCCATTCCATGCCATTCCATGCCATTCCATGCCATTCCATGCCATTCCATGCCATTCCATGCCATTCCATGCCATTCCATGCCATTCCATGCCATTCCATGCCATTCCATGCCATTCCATGCCATTCCATGCCATTCCATGCCATTCCATGCCATTCCATGCCATTCCATGCCATTCCATGCCATTCCATGCCATTCCATGCCATTCCATGCCATTCCATGCCATTCCATGCCATTCCATGCCATTCCATGCCATTCCATGCCATTCCATGCCATTCCATGCCATTCCATGCCATTCCATGCCATTCCATGCCATTCCATGCCATTCCATGCCATTCCATGCCATTCCATGCCATTCCATGCCATTCCATGCCATTCCATGCCATTCCATGCCATTCCATGCCATTCCATGCCATTCCATGCCATTCCATGCCATTCCATGCCATTCCATGCCATTCCATGCCATTCCATGCCATTCCATGCCATTCCATGCCATTCCATGCCATTCCATGCCATTCCATGCCATTCCATGCCATTCCATGCCATTCCATGCCATTCCATGCCATTCCATGCCATTCCATGCCATTCCATGCCATTCCATGCCATTCCATGCCATTCCATGCCATTCCATGCCATTCCATGCCATTCCATGCCATTCCATGACATTCCATGCCATTCAATGCCATTCCATGCCATTCAATGCCGTGCCATGCCGTGCCATGCGGTGCCATGCCATTCCATGCCATTCCATGCCGTGCCATGCGGTGCCATGCCATTCCATGCCATTCCATGCCATTCCATGCCATTCCATGCCATTCCATGCCATTCCATGCCATTCCATGCCATTCCATGCCATTCCATGCCATTCCATGCCATTCCATGCCATTCCATGCCATTCCATGCCATTCCATGCCATTCCATGCCATTCCATGCCATTCCATGCCATTCCATGCCGTGCCATGCCGTGCCATGCCGTGCCATGCCGTGCCATGCCGTGCCATGCCGTGCCATGCCGGTGCCATGCCGTGCCATGCCGGTGCCATGCCGTGCCATGCCGTGCCATGCCGGTGCCATGCCGTGCCATGCCGTGCCATGCCGGTGCCATGCCGTGCCATGCCGTGCCATGCCGGTGCCATGCCGTGCCATGCCGTGCCATGCCGGTGCCATGCCGTGCCATGCCGTGCCATGCCGGTGCCATGCCGTGCCATGCCGGTGCCATGCCGTGCCATGCCGGTGCCATGCCGTGCCATGCCGGTGCCATGCCGGTGCCATGCCGGTGCCATGCCGGTGCCATGCCGGTGCCATGCCGGTGCCATGCCGGTGCCATGCCGGTGCCATGCCGGTGCCATGCCGTGCCATGCCGGTGCCATGCCGTGCCATGCCGGTGCCATGCCGTGCCATGCCGGTGCCATGCCGTGCCATGCCGGTGCCATGCCGTGCCATGCCGGTGCCATGCCGTGCCATGCCGGTGCCATGCCGTGCCATGCCGTGCCATGCCATTCCATGCCATTCCATGCCATTCCATGCCATTCCATGCCACTCAATGCGGTGCCATGCCGTGCCATGCCGGTGCCATGCCGGTGCCATGCCGGTGCCATGCCGGTGCCATGCCGGTGCCATGCCGGTGCCATGCCGTGCCATGCCGGTGCCATGCCGTGCCATGCCGGTGCCATGCCGTGCCATGCCGGTGCCATGCCGTGCCATGCCGGTGCCATGCCGTGCCATGCCGGTGCCATGCCGTGCCATGCCGGTGCCATGCCGTGCCATGCCGTGCCATGCCATTCCATGCCATTCCATGCCATTCCATGCCATTCCATGCCACTCAATGCGGTGCCATGCCGTGCCATGCCGGTGCCATGCCGGTGCCATGCCGTGCCATGCCGGTGCCATGCCGTGCCATGCCGTGCCATGCCGTGCCATGCCGGTGCCATGCCGGTGCCATGCCATTCCATGTCATTCCATGCCATTCCATGTCATTCCATGCCATTCCATGCCATTCCATGCCGTGCCATGCCGGTGCCATGCCGGTGCCATGCCATTCCATGCCATTCCATGCCATTCCATGCCATTCCATGCCATTCCATGCCATTCCATGCCATTCCATGCCATTCCATGCCATTCCATGCCATTCCATGCCATTCCATGCCATTCCATGCCATTCCATGCCATTCCATGCCATTCCATGCCATTCCATGCCATTCCATGCCATTCCATGCCATTCCATGCCATTCCATGCCATTCCATGCCATTCCATGCCATTCCATGCCATTCCATGCCATTCCATGCCATTCCATGCCATTCCATGCCATTCCATGCCATTCCATGCCATTCCATGCCATTCCATGCCATTCCATGCCATTCCATGCCATTCCATGCCATTCCATGCCATTCCATGCCATTCCATGCCATTCCATGCCATTCCATGCCATTCCATGCCATTCCATGCCATTCCATGCCATTCCATGCCATTCCATGCCATTCCATGCCATTCCATGCCATTCCATGCCATTCCATGCCATTCCATGCCATTCCATGCCATTCCATGCCATTCCATGCCATTCCATGCCATTCCATGCCATTCCATGCCATTCCATGCCATTCCATGCCATTCCATGCCATTCCATGCCATTCCATGCCATTCCATGCCATTCCATGCCATTCCATGCCATTCCATGCCATTCCATGCCATTCCATGCCATTCCATGCCATTCAATGCCATTCCATGCCATTCAATGCCGTGCCATGCCGTGCCATGCGGTGCCATGCCATTCCATGCCATTCCATGCCGTGCCATGCGGTGCCATGCCATTCCATGCCATTCCATGCCATTCCATGCCATTCCATGCCATTCCATGCCATTCCATGCCATTCCATGCCATTCCATGCCATTCCATGCCATTCCATGCCATTCCATGCCATTCCATGCCATTCCATGCCATTCCATGCCATTCCATGCCATTCCATGCCATTCCATGCCATTCCATGCCATTCCATGCCATTCCATGCCATTCCATGCCATTCCATGCCATTCCATGCCATTCCATGCCATTCCATGCCATTCCATGCCATTCCATGCCATTCCATGCCATTCCATGCCATTCCATGCCATTCCATGCCATTCCATGCCATTCCATGCCATTCCATGCCATTCCATGCCATTCCATGCCATTCCATGCCATTCCATGCCATTCCATGCCATTCCATGCCATTCCATGCCATTCCATGCCATTCCATGCCATTCCATGCCATTCCATGCCATTCCATGCCATTCCATGCCATTCCATGCCATTCCATGCCATTCCATGCCATTCCATGCCATTCCATGCCATTCCATGCCATTCCATGCCATTCCATGCCATTCCATGCCATTCCATGCCATTCCATGCCATTCCATGCCATTCCATGCCATTCCATGCCATTCCATGCCATTCCATGCCATTCCATGCCATTCCATGCCATTCCATGCCATTCCATGCCGTGCCATGCCATTCCATGCCGTGCCATGCCGGTGCCATGCCGTGCCATGCCGGTGCCATGCCGTGCCATGCCGTGCCATGCCGGTGCCATGCCGTGCCATGCCGTGCCATGCCGGTGCCATGCCGTGCCATGCCGTGCCATGCCGGTGCCATGCCGTGCCATGCCGGTGCCATGCCGTGCCATGCCGTGCCATGCCGGTGCCATGCCGTGCCATGCCGTGCCATGCCGGTGCCATGCCGTGCCATGCCGTGCCATGCCGGTGCCATGCCGTGCCATGCCGTGCCATGCCGGTGCCATGCCGTGCCATGCCGGTGCCATGCCGTGCCATGCCGGTGCCATGCCGTGCCATGCCGGTGCCATGCCGGTGCCATGCCGGTGCCATGCCGGTGCCATGCCGGTGCCATGCCGGTGCCATGCCGTGCCATGCCGGTGCCATGCCGTGCCATGCCGGTGCCATGCCGTGCCATGCCGGTGCCATGCCGTGCCATGCCGGTGCCATGCCGTGCCATGCCGGTGCCATGCCGTGCCATGCCGGTGCCATGCCGGTGCCATGCCGTGCCATGCCGGTGCCATGCCGTGCCATGCCGTGCCATGCCGTGCCATGCCGGTGCCATGCCGGTGCCATGCCGGTGCCATGCCGGTGCCATGCCGGTGCCATGCCGTGCCATGCCGGTGCCATGCCGTGCCATGCCGGTGCCATGCCGGTGCCATGCCGTGCCATGCCGGTGCCATGCCGTGCCATGCCGGTGCCATGCCGGTGCCATGCCGTGCCATGCCGGTGCCATGCCGTGCCATGCCGTGCCATGCCGGTGCCATGCCGGTGCCATGCCGGTGCCATGCCGGTGCCATGCCATTCCATGCCATTCCATGCCATTCCATGCCATTCCATGCCATTCCATGCCATTCCATGCCATTCCATGCCATTCCATGCCATTCCATGCCATTCCATGCCATTCCATGCCATTCCATGCCATTCCATGCCATTCCATGCCATTCCATGCCATTCCATGCCATTCCATGCCATTCCATGCCATTCCATGCCATTCCATGCCATTCCATGCCATTCCATGCCATTCCATGCCATTCCATGCCATTCCATGCCATTCCATGCCATTCCATGCCATTCCATGCCATTCCATGCCATTCCATGCCATTCCATGCCATTCCATGCCATTCCATGCCATTCCATGCCATTCCATGCCATTCCATGCCATTCCATGCCATTCCATGCCATTCCATGCCATTCCATGCCATTCAATGCCATTCCATGCCATTCAATGCCGTGCCATGCCGTGCCATGCGGTGCCATGCCATTCCATGCCGTGCCATGCCATTCCATGCCATTCCATGCCATTCCATGCCATTCCATGCCATTCCATGCCATTCCATGCCATTCCATGCCATTCCATGCCATTCCATGCCATTCCATGCCATTCCATGCCATTCCATGCCATTCCATGCCGTGCCATGCCGTGCCATGCCGTGCCATGCCGTGCCATGCCGTGCCATGCCGTGCCATGCCGGTGCCATGCCGTGCCATGCCGGTGCCATGCCGTGCCATGCCGTGCCATGCCGGTGCCATGCCGTGCCATGCCGTGCCATGCCGGTGCCATGCCGTGCCATGCCGTGCCATGCCGGTGCCATGCCGTGCCATGCCGTGCCATGCCGGTGCCATGCCGTGCCATGCCGTGCCATGCCGGTGCCATGCCGTGCCATGCCGGTGCCATGCCGTGCCATGCCGGTGCCATGCCGTGCCATGCCGGTGCCATGCCGGTGCCATGCCGGTGCCATGCCGGTGCCATGCCGGTGCCATGCCGGTGCCATGCCGGTGCCATGCCGGTGCCATGCCGGTGCCATGCCGTGCCATGCCGGTGCCATGCCGTGCCATGCCGGTGCCATGCCGTGCCATGCCGGTGCCATGCCGTGCCATGCCGGTGCCATGCCGTGCCATGCCGGTGCCATGCCGTGCCATGCCGGTGCCATGCCGTGCCATGCCGTGCCATGCCATTCCATGCCATTCCATGCCATTCCATGCCATTCCATGCCACTCAATGCGGTGCCATGCCGTGCCATGCCGGTGCCATGCCGGTGCCATGCCGGTGCCATGCCGGTGCCATGCCGGTGCCATGCCGGTGCCATGCCGTGCCATGCCGGTGCCATGCCGTGCCATGCCGGTGCCATGCCGTGCCATGCCGGTGCCATGCCGTGCCATGCCGGTGCCATGCCGTGCCATGCCGGTGCCATGCCGTGCCATGCCGGTGCCATGCCGTGCCATGCCGTGCCATGCCATTCCATGCCATTCCATGCCATTCCATGCCATTCCATGCCACTCAATGCGGTGCCATGCCGTGCCATGCCGGTGCCATGCCGTGCCATGCCGGTGCCATGCCGGTGCCATGCCGTGCCATGCCGGTGCCATGCCGTGCCATGCCGTGCCATGCCGTGCCATGCCGGTGCCATGCCGGTGCCATGCCATTCCATGTCATTCCATGCCATTCCATGTCATTCCATGCCATTCCATGCCATTCCATGCCGTGCCATGCCGGTGCCATGCCGGTGCCATGCCATTCCATGCCATTCCATGCCATTCCATGCCATTCCATGCCATTCCATGCCATTCCATGCCATTCCATGCCATTCCATGCCATTCCATGCCATTCCATGCCATTCCATGCCGGTGCCATGCCATTCCATGCCATTCCATGCCATTCCATGCCATTCCATGCCATTCCATGCCATTCCATGCCATTCCATGCCATTCCATGCCATTCCATGCCATTCCATGCCATTCCATGCCATTCCATGCCATTCCATGCCATTCCATGCCATTCCATGCCATTCCATGCCATTCCATGCCATTCCATGCCATTCCATGCCATTCCATGCCATTCCATGCCATTCCATGCCATTCCATGCCATTCCATGCCATTCCATGCCATTCCATGCCATTCCATGCCATTCCATGCCATTCCATGCCATTCCATGCCATTCCATGCCATTCGATGCCATTCCATGCCATTCCATGCCATTCCATGCCATTCCATGCCATTCCATGCCATTCCATGCCATTCCATGCCATTCCATGCCATTCCATGCCATTCCATGCCATTCCATGCCATTCCATGCCATTCCATGCCATTCCATGCCATTCCATGCCATTCCATGCCATTCCATGCCATTCCATGCCATTCCATGCCATTCCATGCCATTCCATGCCATTCCATGCCATTCCATGCCATTCCATGCCATTCCATGCCATTCCATGCCATTCCATGCCATTCCATGCCATTCCATGCCATTCCATGCCATTCCATGCCATTCCATGCCATTCCATGCCATTCCATGCCATTCCATGCCATTCCATGCCATTCCATGCCATTCCATGCCATTCCATGCCATTCCATGCCATTCCATGCCATTCCATGCCATTCCATGCCATTCCATGCCATTCCATGCCATTCCATGCCATTCCATGCCATTCCATGCCATTCCATGCCATTCCATGCCATTCCATGCCATTCCATGCCATTCCATGCCATTCCATGCCATTCCATGCCATTCCATGCCATTCCATGCCATTCCATGCCATTCCATGCCATTCCATGCCATTCCATGCCATTCCATGCCATTCCATGCCATTCCATGCCATTCCATGCCATTCAATGCCATTCCATGCCATTCAATGCCGTGCCATGCCGTGCCATGCGGTGCCATGCCATTCCATGCCATTCCATGCCGTGCCATGCGGTGCCATGCCATTCCATGCCATTCCATGCCATTCCATGCCATTCCATGCCATTCCATGCCATTCCATGCCATTCCATGCCATTCCATGCCATTCCATGCCATTCCATGCCATTCCATGCCATTCCATGCCATTCCATGCCATTCCATGCCATTCCATGCCATTCCATGCCATTCCATGCCATTCCATGCCATTCCATGCCATTCCATGCCATTCCATGCCATTCCATGCCATTCCATGCCATTCCATGCCATTCCATGCCATTCCATGCCATTCCATGCCATTCCATGCCATTCCATGCCATTCCATGCCATTCCATGCCATTCCATGCCATTCCATGCCATTCCATGCCATTCCATGCCATTCCATGCCATTCCATGCCATTCCATGCCATTCAATGCCATTCCATGCCATTCAATGCCGTGCCATGCCGTGCCATGCGGTGCCATGCCATTCCATGCCATTCCATGCCGTGCCATGCGGTGCCATGCCATTCCATGCCATTCCATGCCATTCCATGCCATTCCATGCCATTCCATGCCATTCCATGCCATTCCATGCCATTCCATGCCATTCCATGCCATTCCATGCCATTCCATGCCATTCCATGCCATTCCATGCCATTCCATGCCATTCCATGCCATTCCATGCCATTCCATGCCATTCCATGCCATTCCATGCCATTCCATGCCATTCCATGCCATTCCATGCCATTCCATGCCATTCCATGCCATTCCATGCCATTCCATGCCATTCCATGCCATTCCATGCCATTCCATGCCATTCCATGCCATTCCATGCCATTCCATGCCATTCCATGCCATTCCATGCCATTCCATGCCATTCCATGCCATTCCATGCCATTCCATGCCATTCCATGCCATTCCATGCCATTCCATGCCATTCCATGCCATTCCATGCCATTCCATGCCATTCCATGCCATTCCATGCCATTCCATGCCATTCCATGCCATTCCATGCCATTCCATGCCATTCCATGCCATTCCATGCCATTCCATGCCATTCAATGCCATTCCATGCCATTCAATGCCGTGCCATGCCGTGCCATGCGGTGCCATGCCATTCCATGCCATTCCATGCCGTGCCATGCGGTGCCATGCCATTCCATGCCATTCCATGCCATTCCATGCCATTCCATGCCATTCCATGCCATTCCATGCCATTCCATGCCATTCCATGCCATTCCATGCCATTCCATGCCATTCCATGCCATTCCATGCCATTCCATGCCATTCCATGCCATTCCATGCCATTCCATGCCATTCCATGCCATTCCATGCCATTCCATGCCATTCCATGCCATTCCATGCCATTCCATGCCATTCCATGCCATTCCATGCCATTCCATGCCATTCCATGCCATTCCATGCCATTCCATGCCATTCCATGCCATTCCATGCCATTCCATGCCATTCCATGCCATTCCATGCCATTCCATGCCATTCCATGCCATTCCATGCCATTCCATGCCATTCCATGCCATTCCATGCCATTCCATGCCATTCCATGCCATTCCATGCCATTCCATGCCATTCCATGCCATTCCATGCCATTCCATGCCATTCCATGCCATTCCATGCCATTCCATGCCATTCCATGCCATTCCATGCCATTCCATGCCATTCCATGCCATTCCATGCCATTCCATGCCATTCCATGCCATTCCATGCCATTCCATGCCATTCCATGCCATTCCATGCCATTCCATGCCATTCCATGCCATTCCATGCCATTCCATGCCATTCCATGCCATTCCATGCCATTCCATGCCATTCCATGCCATTCCATGCCATTCCATGCCATTCCATGCCATTCCATGCCATTCCATGCCATTCCATGCCATTCCATGCCATTCCATGCCATTCCATGCCATTCCATGCCATTCCATGCCATTCCATGCCATTCCATGCCATTCCATGCCATTCCATGCCATTCCATGCCATTCCATGCCGTGCCATGCCATTCCATGCCGTGCCATGCCGGTGCCATGCCGTGCCATGCCGGTGCCATGCCGTGCCATGCCGTGCCATGCCGGTGCCATGCCGTGCCATGCCGTGCCATGCCGGTGCCATGCCGGTGCCATGCCGTGCCATGCCGTGCCATGCCGGTGCCATGCCGTGCCATGCCGTGCCATGCCGGTGCCATGCCGTGCCATGCCGGTGCCATGCCGGTGCCATGCCGTGCCATGCCGGTGCCATGCCGGTGCCATGCCGGTGCCATGCCGGTGCCATGCCGGTGCCATGCCGTGCCATGCCGGTGCCATGCCGTGCCATGCCGGTGCCATGCCGTGCCATGCCGGTGCCATGCCGTGCCATGCCGGTGCCATGCCGTGCCATGCCGGTGCCATGCCGTGCCATGCCGGTGCCATGCCGTGCCATGCCGGTGCCATGCCGTGCCATGCCGGTGCCATGCCGTGCCATGCCGGCGCCATGCCGTGCCATGCCGGTGCCATGCCGTGCCATGCCGGCGCCATGCCGTGCCATGCCGGTGCCATGCCGTGCCATGCCGTGCCATGCCATTCCATGCCATTCCATGCCATTCCATGCCATTCCATGCCACTCAATGCGGTGCCATGCCGTGCCATGCCGGTGCCATGCCGTGCCATGCCGGTGCCATGCCGTGCCATGCCGGTGCCATGCCGTGCCATGCCGGTGCCATGCCGTGCCATGCCGGTGCCATGCCGTGCCATGCCGGTGCCATGCCGTGCCATGCCGTGCCATGCCGTGCCATGCCGGTGCCATGCCGGTGCCATGCCATTCCATGTCATTCCATGCCATTCCATGCCATTCCATGCCGTGCCATGCCGGTGCCATGCCGTGCCATGCCGTGCCATGCCGGTGCCATGCCGGTGCCATGCCATTCCATGCCATTCCATGCCATTCCATGCCATTCCATGCCATTCCATGCCATTCCATGCCATTCCATGCCATTCCATGACATTCCATGCCATTCCATGCCATTCCATGACATTCCATGCCATTCCATGCCATTCCATGCCATTCCATGCCATTCCATGCCATTCCATGCCATTCCATGCCATTCCATGCCATTCCATGCCATTCCATGCCATTCCATGCCATTCCATGCCATTCCATGCCATTCCATGCCATTCCATGCCATTCCATGCCATTCCATGCGATTCCATGCCATTCCATGCCGTGCCATGCCGGTGCCATGCCATTCCATGCCATTCCATGCCATTCCATGCCATTCCATGCCATTCGATGCCATTCCATGCCATTCCATGCCATTCCATGCCATTCCATGCCATTCCATGCCATTCCATGCCATTCCATGCCATTCCATGCCATTCCATGCCATTCCATGCCATTCCATGCCATTCCATGCCATTCCATGCCATTCCATGCCATTCCATGCCATTCCATGCCATTCCATGCCATTCCATGCCATTCCATGCCATTCCATGCCATTCCATGCCATTCCATGCCATTCCATGCCATTCCATGCCATTCCATGCCATTCCATGCCATTCCATGCCATTCCATGCCATTCCATGCCATTCCATGCCATTCCATGCCATTCCATGCCATTCCATGCCATTCCATGCCATTCCATGCCATTCCATGCCATTCCATGCCATTCCATGCCATTCCATGCCATTCCATGCCATTCCATGCCATTCCATGCCATTCCATGCCATTCCATGCCATTCCATGCCATTCCATGCCATTCCATGCCATTCCATGCCATTCCATGCCATTCCATGCCATTCCATGCCATTCCATGCCATTCCATGCCATTCCATGCCATTCCATGCCATTCCATGCCATTCCATGCCATTCCATGCCATTCCATGCCATTCCATGCCATTCCATGCCATTCCATGCCATTCCATGCCATTCCATGCCATTCCATGCCATTCCATGCCATTCCATGCCATTCCATGCCATTCCATGCCATTCCATGCCATTCCATGCCATTCCATGCCATTCCATGCCATTCCATGCCATTCCATGCCATTCCATGCCATTCCATGCCATTCCATGCCATTCCATGCCATTCCATGCCATTCCATGCCATTCCATGCCATTCCATGCCATTCCATGCCATTCCATGCCATTCCATGCCATTCCATGCCATTCCATGCCATTCCATGCCATTCCATGCCGTGCCATGCCGTGCCATGCCGTGCCATGCCGTGCCATGCCGGTGCCATGCCGTGCCATGCCGGTGCCATGCCGTGCCATGCCGTGCCATGCCGGTGCCATGCCGTGCCATGCCGTGCCATGCCGGTGCCATGCCGTGCCATGCCGGTGCCATGCCGTGCCATGCCGGTGCCATGCCGTGCCATGCCGGTGCCATGCCGTGCCATGCCGGTGCCATGCCGTGCCATGCCGGTGCCATGCCGTGCCATGCCGGTGCCATGCCGTGCCATGCCGGTGCCATGCCGTGCCATGCCGGCGCCATGCCGTGCCATGCCGGTGCCATGCCGTGCCATGCCGGCGCCATGCCGTGCCATGCCGGTGCCATGCCGTGCCATGCCGTGCCATGCCATTCCATGCCATTCCATGCCATTCCATGCCATTCCATGCCACTCAATGCGGTGCCATGCCGTGCCATGCCGGTGCCATGCCGTGCCATGCCGGTGCCATGCCGTGCCATGCCGGTGCCATGCCGTGCCATGCCGGTGCCATGCCGTGCCATGCCGGTGCCATGCCGTGCCATGCCGGTGCCATGCCGTGCCATGCCGTGCCATGCCGTGCCATGCCGGTGCCATGCCGGTGCCATGCCATTCCATGTCATTCCATGCCATTCCATGCCATTCCATGCCGTGCCATGCCGGTGCCATGCCGTGCCATGCCGTGCCATGCCGGTGCCATGCCGGTGCCATGCCATTCCATGCCATTCCATGCCATTCCATGCCATTCCATGCCATTCCATGCCATTCCATGCCATTCCATGCCATTCCATGACATTCCATGCCATTCCATGACATTCCATGCCATTCCATGCCATTCCATGCCATTCCATGCCATTCCATGCCATTCCATGCCATTCCATGCCATTCCATGCCATTCCATGCCATTCCATGCCATTCCATGCCATTCCATGCCATTCCATGCCATTCCATGCCATTCCATGCCATTCCATGCCATTCCATGCCATTCCATGCCATTCCATGCCATTCCATGCCATTCCATGCCATTCCATGCCATTCCATGCCATTCCATGCCATTCCATGCCATTCCATGCCATTCCATGCCATTCCATGCCATTCCATGCCGTGCCATGCCATTCCATGCCGTGCCATGCCGGTGCCATGCCGTGCCATGCCGGTGCCATGCCGTGCCATGCCGTGCCATGCCGGTGCCATGCCGTGCCATGCCGTGCCATGCCGGTGCCATGCCGGTGCCATGCCGTGCCATGCCGTGCCATGCCGGTGCCATGCCGTGCCATGCCGTGCCATGCCGGTGCCATGCCGTGCCATGCCGGTGCCATGCCGGTGCCATGCCGTGCCATGCCGGTGCCATGCCGGTGCCATGCCGGTGCCATGCCGGTGCCATGCCGGTGCCATGCCGTGCCATGCCGGTGCCATGCCGTGCCATGCCGGTGCCATGCCGTGCCATGCCGGTGCCATGCCGTGCCATGCCGGTGCCATGCCGTGCCATGCCGGTGCCATGCCGTGCCATGCCGGTGCCATGCCGTGCCATGCCGGTGCCATGCCGTGCCATGCCGGTGCCATGCCGTGCCATGCCGGCGCCATGCCGTGCCATGCCGGTGCCATGCCGTGCCATGCCGGCGCCATGCCGTGCCATGCCGGTGCCATGCCGTGCCATGCCGTGCCATGCCATTCCATGCCATTCCATGCCATTCCATGCCATTCCATGCCACTCAATGCGGTGCCATGCCGTGCCATGCCGGTGCCATGCCGTGCCATGCCGGTGCCATGCCGTGCCATGCCGGTGCCATGCCGTGCCATGCCGGTGCCATGCCGTGCCATGCCGGTGCCATGCCGTGCCATGCCGGTGCCATGCCGTGCCATGCCGGTGCCATGCCGTGCCATGCCGTGCCATGCCGTGCCATGCCGGTGCCATGCCGGTGCCATGCCATTCCATGTCATTCCATGCCATTCCATGCCATTCCATGCCGTGCCATGCCGGTGCCATGCCGTGCCATGCCGTGCCATGCCGGTGCCATGCCGGTGCCATGCCATTCCATGCCATTCCATGCCATTCCATGCCATTCCATGCCATTCCATGCCATTCCATGCCATTCCATGCCATTCCATGACATTCCATGCCATTCCATGACATTCCATGCCATTCCATGCCATTCCATGCCATTCCATGCCATTCCATGCCATTCCATGCCATTCCATGCCATTCCATGCCATTCCATGCCATTCCATGCCATTCCATGCCATTCCATGCCATTCCATGCCATTCCATGCCATTCCATGCCATTCCATGCGATTCCATGCCATTCCATGCCGTGCCATGCCGGTGCCATGCCATTCCATGCCATTCCATGCCATTCCATGCCATTCGATGCCATTCCATGCCATTCCATGCCATTCCATGCCATTCCATGCCATTCCATGCCATTCCATGCCATTCCATGCCATTCCATGCCATTCCATGCCATTCCATGCCATTCCATGCCATTCCATGCCATTCCATGCCATTCCATGCCATTCCATGCCATTCCATGCCATTCCATGCCATTCCATGCCATTCCATGCCATTCCATGCCATTCCATGCCATTCCATGCCATTCCATGCCATTCCATGCCATTCCATGCCATTCCATGCCATTCCATGCCATTCCATGCCATTCCATGCCATTCCATGCCATTCCATGCCATTCCATGCCATTCCATGCCATTCCATGCCATTCCATGCCATTCCATGCCATTCCATGCCATTCCATGCCATTCCATGCCATTCCATGCCATTCCATGCCATTCCATGCCATTCCATGCCATTCCATGCCATTCCATGCCATTCCATGCCATTCCATGCCATTCCATGCCATTCCATGCCATTCCATGCCATTCCATGCCATTCCATGCCATTCCATGCCATTCCATGCCATTCCATGCCATTCCATGCCATTCCATGCCATTCCATGCCATTCCATGCCATTCCATGCCATTCCATGCCATTCCATGCCATTCCATGCCATTCCATGCCATTCCATGCCATTCCATGCCATTCCATGCCATTCCATGCCATTCCATGCCATTCCATGCCATTCCATGCCATTCCATGCCATTCCATGCCATTCCATGCCATTCCATGCCATTCCATGCCATTCCATGCCATTCCATGCCATTCCATGCCATTCCATGCCATTCCATGCCATTCCATGCCATTCCATGCCATTCCATGCCATTCCATGCCATTCCATGCCATTCCATGCCATTCCATGCCATTCCATGCCATTCCATGCCATTCCATGCCATTCCATGCCATTCCATGCCATTCCATGCCATTCCATGCCATTCCATGCCGTGCCATGCCGTGCCATGCCGTGCCATGCCGTGCCATGCCGGTGCCATGCCGGTGCCATGCCGTGCCATGCCGTGCCATGCCGGTGCCATGCCGTGCCATGCCGTGCCATGCCGGTGCCATGCCGTGCCATGCCGGTGCCATGCCGTGCCATGCCGGTGCCATGCCGTGCCATGCCGGTGCCATGCCGTGCCATGCCGGTGCCATGCCGTGCCATGCCGGTGCCATGCCGTGCCATGCCGGTGCCATGCCGTGCCATGCCGGTGCCATGCCGTGCCATGCCGGTGCCATGCCGTGCCATGCCGGCGCCATGCCGTGCCATGCCGGTGCCATGCCGTGCCATGCCGGCGCCATGCCGTGCCATGCCGGTGCCATGCCGTGCCATGCCGTGCCATGCCATTCCATGCCATTCCATGCCATTCCATGCCATTCCATGCCACTCAATGCGGTGCCATGCCGTGCCATGCCGGTGCCATGCCGTGCCATGCCGGTGCCATGCCGTGCCATGCCGGTGCCATGCCGTGCCATGCCGGTGCCATGCCGTGCCATGCCGGTGCCATGCCGTGCCATGCCGGTGCCATGCCGTGCCATGCCGTGCCATGCCGTGCCATGCCGGTGCCATGCCGGTGCCATGCCATTCCATGTCATTCCATGCCATTCCATGCCATTCCATGCCGTGCCATGCCGGTGCCATGCCGTGCCATGCCGTGCCATGCCGGTGCCATGCCGGTGCCATGCCATTCCATGCCATTCCATGCCATTCCATGCCATTCCATGCCATTCCATGCCATTCCATGCCATTCCATGCCATTCCATGACATTCCATGCCATTCCATGACATTCCATGCCATTCCATGCCATTCCATGCCATTCCATGCCATTCCATGCCATTCCATGCCATTCCATGCCATTCCATGCCATTCCATGCCATTCCATGCCATTCCATGCCATTCCATGCCATTCCATGCCATTCCATGCCATTCCATGCCATTCCATGCGATTCCATGCCATTCCATGCCGTGCCATGCCGGTGCCATGCCATTCCATGCCATTCCATGCCATTCCATGCCATTCCATGCCATTCCATGCCATTCCATGCCATTCCATGCCATTCCATGCCATTCCATGCCATTCCATGCCATTCCATGCCATTCCATGCCATTCCATGCCATTCCATGCCATTCCATGCCATTCCATGCCATTCCATGCCATTCCATGCCATTCCATGCCATTCCATGCCATTCCATGCCATTCCATGCCATTCCATGCCATTCCATGCCATTCCATGCCATTCCATGCCATTCCATGCCATTCCATGCCATTCCATGCCATTCCATGCCATTCCATGCCATTCCATGCCATTCCATGCCATTCCATGCCATTCCATGCCATTCCATGCCATTCCATGCCATTCCATGCCATTCCATGCCATTCCATGCCATTCCATGCCATTCCATGCCATTCCATGCCATTCCATGCCATTCCATGCCATTCCATGCCATTCCATGCCATTCCATGCCATTCCATGCCATTCCATGCCATTCCATGCCATTCCATGCCATTCCATGCCATTCCATGCCATTCCATGCCATTCCATGCCATTCCATGCCATTCCATGCCATTCCATGCCATTCCATGCCGTGCCATGCCGTGCCATGCCGTGCCATGCCGTGCCATGCCGGTGCCATGCCGTGCCATGCCGGTGCCATGCCGTGCCATGCCGTGCCATGCCGGTGCCATGCCGTGCCATGCCGTGCCATGCCGGTGCCATGCCGTGCCATGCCGTGCCATGCCGGTGCCATGCCGTGCCATGCCGTGCCATGCCGGTGCCATGCCGTGCCATGCCGGTGCCATGCCGTGCCATGCCGGTGCCATGCCGGTGCCATGCCGGTGCCATGCCGGTGCCATGCCGGTGCCATGCCGGTGCCATGCCGTGCCATGCCGGTGCCATGCCGTGCCATGCCGGTGCCATGCCGTGCCATGCCGGTGCCATGCCGTGCCATGCCGGTGCCATGCCGTGCCATGCCGGTGCCATGCCGTGCCATGCCGGTGCCATGCCGGTGCCATGCCGTGCCATGCCGGTGCCATGCCGTGCCATGCCGTGCCATGCCGTGCCATGCCGGTGCCATGCCGGTGCCATGCCGGTGCCATGCCGTGCCATGCCGGTGCCATGCCGTGCCATGCCGGTGCCATGCCGTGCCATGCCGGTGCCATGCCGTGCCATGCCGGTGCCATGCCGGTGCCATGCCGTGCCATGCCGGTGCCATGCCGTGCCATGCCGGTGCCATGCCGGTGCCATGCCGTGCCATGCCGGTGCCATGCCGTGCCATGCCGTGCCATGCCGGTGCCATGCCGGTGCCATGCCGTGCCATGCCGTGCCATGCCGGTGCCATGCCGGTGCCATGCCATTCCATGCCATTCCATGCCATTCCATGCCATTCCATGCCATTCCATGCCATTCCATGCCATTCCATGCCATTCCATGCCATTCCATGCCATTCCATGCCATTCCATGCCATTCCATGCCATTCCATGCCATTCCATGCCATTCCATGCCATTCCATGCCATTCCATGCCATTCCATGCCATTCCATGCCATTCCATGCCATTCCATGCCATTCCATGCCATTCCATGCCATTCAATGCCATTCCATGCCATTCAATGCCGTGCCATGCCGTGCCATGCCGTGCCATGCCGGTGCCATGCCGTGCCATGCCGTGCCATGCCGGTGCCATGCCGTGCCATGCCGTGCCATGCCGGTGCCATGCCGTGCCATGCCGTGCCATGCCGGTGCCATGCCGTGCCATGCCGGTGCCATGCCGTGCCATGCCGGTGCCATGCCGTGCCATGCCGGTGCCATGCCGTGCCATGCCGGTGCCATGCCGGTGCCATGCCGGTGCCATGCCGGTGCCATGCCGGTGCCATGCCGGTGCCATGCCGGTGCCATGCCGGTGCCATGCCGTGCCATGCCGGTGCCATGCCGTGCCATGCCGGTGCCATGCCGTGCCATGCCGGTGCCATGCCGTGCCATGCCGGTGCCATGCCGTGCCATGCCGGTGCCATGCCGTGCCATGCCGGTGCCATGCCGGTGCCATGCCGTGCCATGCCGGTGCCATGCCGTGCCATGCCGTGCCATGCCGTGCCATGCCGGTGCCATGCCGGTGCCATGCCGGTGCCATGCCGTGCCATGCCGGTGCCATGCCGTGCCATGCCGGTGCCATGCCGGTGCCATGCCGTGCCATGCCGGTGCCATGCCGTGCCATGCCGGTGCCATGCCGGTGCCATGCCGTGCCATGCCGGTGCCATGCCGTGCCATGCCGTGCCATGCCGGTGCCATGCCGGTGCCATGCCATTCCATGCCATTCCATGCCATTCCATGCCATTCCATGCCATTCCATGCCATTCCATGCCATTCCATGCCATTCCATGCCATTCCATGCCATTCCATGCCATTCCATGCCATTCCATGCCATTCCATGCCATTCCATGCCATTCCATGCCATTCCATGCCATTCCATGCCATTCCATGCCATTCCATGCCATTCCATGCCATTCCATGCCATTCCATGCCATTCCATGCCATTCCATGCCATTCCATGCCATTCCATGCCGTGCCATGCCATTCCATGCCGTGCCATGCCGGTGCCATGCCGTGCCATGCCGGTGCCATGCCGTGCCATGCCGTGCCATGCCGGTGCCATGCCGTGCCATGCCGTGCCATGCCGGTGCCATGCCGGTGCCATGCCGTGCCATGCCGTGCCATGCCGGTGCCATGCCGTGCCATGCCGTGCCATGCCGGTGCCATGCCGTGCCATGCCGGTGCCATGCCGGTGCCATGCCGTGCCATGCCGGTGCCATGCCGGTGCCATGCCGGTGCCATGCCGGTGCCATGCCGGTGCCATGCCGTGCCATGCCGGTGCCATGCCGTGCCATGCCGGTGCCATGCCGTGCCATGCCGGTGCCATGCCGTGCCATGCCGGTGCCATGCCGTGCCATGCCGGTGCCATGCCGTGCCATGCCGGTGCCATGCCGTGCCATGCCGGTGCCATGCCGTGCCATGCCGGTGCCATGCCGTGCCATGCCGGCGCCATGCCGTGCCATGCCGGTGCCATGCCGTGCCATGCCGGCGCCATGCCGTGCCATGCCGGTGCCATGCCGTGCCATGCCGTGCCATGCCATTCCATGCCATTCCATGCCATTCCATGCCATTCCATGCCACTCAATGCGGTGCCATGCCGTGCCATGCCGGTGCCATGCCGTGCCATGCCGGTGCCATGCCGTGCCATGCCGGTGCCATGCCGTGCCATGCCGGTGCCATGCCGTGCCATGCCGGTGCCATGCCGTGCCATGCCGGTGCCATGCCGTGCCATGCCGGTGCCATGCCGTGCCATGCCGTGCCATGCCGTGCCATGCCGGTGCCATGCCGGTGCCATGCCATTCCATGTCATTCCATGCCATTCCATGCCATTCCATGCCGTGCCATGCCGGTGCCATGCCGTGCCATGCCGTGCCATGCCGGTGCCATGCCGGTGCCATGCCATTCCATGCCATTCCATGCCATTCCATGCCATTCCATGCCATTCCATGCCATTCCATGCCAT
This sequence comes from Cryptus armator, assembly GCA_963971235.1. NCBI lineage: Eukaryota > Metazoa > Arthropoda > Insecta > Hymenoptera > Ichneumonidae > Cryptus > Cryptus armator. The sequence goes on along the minus strand of CAXARG010000041.1, from coordinate 169,472 downwards.
TCCATGCCATTCCATGACATTCCATGCCATTCCATGCCATTCCATGACATTCCATGCCATTCCATGCCATTCCATGCCATTCCATGCCATTCCATGCCATTCCATGCCATTCCATGCCATTCCATGCCATTCCATGCCATTCCATGCCATTCCATGCCATTCCATGCCATTCCATGCCATTCCATGCCATTCCATGCCATTCCATGCCATTCCATGCGATTCCATGCCATTCCATGCCGTGCCATGCCGGTGCCATGCCATTCCATGCCATTCCATGCCATTCCATGCCATTCCATGCCATTCGATGCCATTCCATGCCATTCCATGCCATTCCATGCCATTCCATGCCATTCCATGCCATTCCATGCCATTCCATGCCATTCCATGCCATTCCATGCCATTCCATGCCATTCCATGCCATTCCATGCCATTCCATGCCATTCCATGCCATTCCATGCCATTCCATGCCATTCCATGCCATTCCATGCCATTCCATGCCATTCCATGCCATTCCATGCCATTCCATGCCATTCCATGCCATTCCATGCCATTCCATGCCATTCCATGCCATTCCATGCCATTCCATGCCATTCCATGCCATTCCATGCCATTCCATGCCATTCCATGCCATTCCATGCCATTCCATGCCATTCCATGCCATTCCATGCCATTCCATGCCATTCCATGCCATTCCATGCCATTCCATGCCATTCCATGCCATTCCATGCCATTCCATGCCATTCCATGCCATTCCATGCCATTCCATGCCATTCCATGCCATTCCATGCCATTCCATGCCATTCCATGCCATTCCATGCCATTCCATGCCATTCCATGCCATTCCATGCCATTCCATGCCATTCCATGCCATTCCATGCCATTCCATGCCATTCCATGCCATTCCATGCCATTCCATGCCATTCCATGCCATTCCATGCCATTCCATGCCATTCCATGCCATTCCATGCCATTCCATGCCATTCCATGCCATTCCATGCCATTCCATGCCATTCCATGCCATTCCATGCCATTCCATGCCATTCCATGCCATTCCATGCCATTCCATGCCATTCCATGCCATTCCATGCCATTCCATGCCATTCCATGCCATTCCATGCCATTCCATGCCATTCCATGCCATTCCATGCCATTCCATGCCATTCCATGCCATTCCATGCCATTCCATGCCATTCCATGCCATTCCATGCCATTCCATGCCATTCCATGCCATTCCATGCCATTCCATGCCATTCCATGCCATTCCATGCCGTGCCATGCCGTGCCATGCCGTGCCATGCCGTGCCATGCCGGTGCCATGCCGTGCCATGCCGGTGCCATGCCGTGCCATGCCGTGCCATGCCGGTGCCATGCCGTGCCATGCCGTGCCATGCCGGTGCCATGCCGTGCCATGCCGGTGCCATGCCGTGCCATGCCGGTGCCATGCCGTGCCATGCCGGTGCCATGCCGTGCCATGCCGGTGCCATGCCGTGCCATGCCGGTGCCATGCCGTGCCATGCCGGTGCCATGCCGTGCCATGCCGGTGCCATGCCGTGCCATGCCGGCGCCATGCCGTGCCATGCCGGTGCCATGCCGTGCCATGCCGGCGCCATGCCGTGCCATGCCGGTGCCATGCCGTGCCATGCCGTGCCATGCCATTCCATGCCATTCCATGCCATTCCATGCCATTCCATGCCACTCAATGCGGTGCCATGCCGTGCCATGCCGGTGCCATGCCGTGCCATGCCGGTGCCATGCCGTGCCATGCCGGTGCCATGCCGTGCCATGCCGGTGCCATGCCGTGCCATGCCGGTGCCATGCCGTGCCATGCCGGTGCCATGCCGTGCCATGCCGTGCCATGCCGTGCCATGCCGGTGCCATGCCGGTGCCATGCCATTCCATGTCATTCCATGCCATTCCATGCCATTCCATGCCGTGCCATGCCGGTGCCATGCCGTGCCATGCCGTGCCATGCCGGTGCCATGCCGGTGCCATGCCATTCCATGCCATTCCATGCCATTCCATGCCATTCCATGCCATTCCATGCCATTCCATGCCATTCCATGCCATTCCATGACATTCCATGCCATTCCATGACATTCCATGCCATTCCATGCCATTCCATGCCATTCCATGCCATTCCATGCCATTCCATGCCATTCCATGCCATTCCATGCCATTCCATGCCATTCCATGCCATTCCATGCCATTCCATGCCATTCCATGCCATTCCATGCCATTCCATGCCATTCCATGCCATTCCATGCCATTCCATGCCATTCCATGCCATTCCATGCCATTCCATGCCATTCCATGCCATTCCATGCCATTCCATGCCATTCCATGCCATTCCATGCCATTCCATGCCATTCCATGCCATTCCATGCCGTGCCATGCCATTCCATGCCGTGCCATGCCGGTGCCATGCCGTGCCATGCCGGTGCCATGCCGTGCCATGCCGTGCCATGCCGGTGCCATGCCGTGCCATGCCGTGCCATGCCGGTGCCATGCCGGTGCCATGCCGTGCCATGCCGTGCCATGCCGGTGCCATGCCGTGCCATGCCGTGCCATGCCGGTGCCATGCCGTGCCATGCCGGTGCCATGCCGGTGCCATGCCGTGCCATGCCGGTGCCATGCCGGTGCCATGCCGGTGCCATGCCGGTGCCATGCCGGTGCCATGCCGTGCCATGCCGGTGCCATGCCGTGCCATGCCGGTGCCATGCCGTGCCATGCCGGTGCCATGCCGTGCCATGCCGGTGCCATGCCGTGCCATGCCGGTGCCATGCCGTGCCATGCCGGTGCCATGCCGTGCCATGCCGGTGCCATGCCGTGCCATGCCGGTGCCATGCCGTGCCATGCCGGCGCCATGCCGTGCCATGCCGGTGCCATGCCGTGCCATGCCGGCGCCATGCCGTGCCATGCCGGTGCCATGCCGTGCCATGCCGTGCCATGCCATTCCATGCCATTCCATGCCATTCCATGCCATTCCATGCCACTCAATGCGGTGCCATGCCGTGCCATGCCGGTGCCATGCCGTGCCATGCCGGTGCCATGCCGTGCCATGCCGGTGCCATGCCGTGCCATGCCGGTGCCATGCCGTGCCATGCCGGTGCCATGCCGTGCCATGCCGGTGCCATGCCGTGCCATGCCGGTGCCATGCCGTGCCATGCCGTGCCATGCCGTGCCATGCCGGTGCCATGCCGGTGCCATGCCATTCCATGTCATTCCATGCCATTCCATGCCATTCCATGCCGTGCCATGCCGGTGCCATGCCGTGCCATGCCGTGCCATGCCGGTGCCATGCCGGTGCCATGCCATTCCATGCCATTCCATGCCATTCCATGCCATTCCATGCCATTCCATGCCATTCCATGCCATTCCATGCCATTCCATGACATTCCATGCCATTCCATGACATTCCATGCCATTCCATGCCATTCCATGCCATTCCATGCCATTCCATGCCATTCCATGCCATTCCATGCCATTCCATGCCATTCCATGCCATTCCATGCCATTCCATGCCATTCCATGCCATTCCATGCCATTCCATGCCATTCCATGCCATTCCATGCGATTCCATGCCATTCCATGCCGTGCCATGCCGGTGCCATGCCATTCCATGCCATTCCATGCCATTCCATGCCATTCCATGCCATTCGATGCCATTCCATGCCATTCCATGCCATTCCATGCCATTCCATGCCATTCCATGCCATTCCATGCCATTCCATGCCATTCCATGCCATTCCATGCCATTCCATGCCATTCCATGCCATTCCATGCCATTCCATGCCATTCCATGCCATTCCATGCCATTCCATGCCATTCCATGCCATTCCATGCCATTCCATGCCATTCCATGCCATTCCATGCCATTCCATGCCATTCCATGCCATTCCATGCCATTCCATGCCATTCCATGCCATTCCATGCCATTCCATGCCATTCCATGCCATTCCATGCCATTCCATGCCATTCCATGCCATTCCATGCCATTCCATGCCATTCCATGCCATTCCATGCCATTCCATGCCATTCCATGCCATTCCATGCCATTCCATGCCATTCCATGCCATTCCATGCCATTCCATGCCATTCCATGCCATTCCATGCCATTCCATGCCATTCCATGCCATTCCATGCCATTCCATGCCATTCCATGCCATTCCATGCCATTCCATGCCATTCCATGCCATTCCATGCCATTCCATGCCATTCCATGCCATTCCATGCCATTCCATGCCATTCCATGCCATTCCATGCCATTCCATGCCATTCCATGCCATTCCATGCCATTCCATGCCATTCCATGCCATTCCATGCCATTCCATGCCATTCCATGCCATTCCATGCCATTCCATGCCATTCCATGCCATTCCATGCCATTCCATGCCATTCCATGCCATTCCATGCCATTCCATGCCATTCCATGCCATTCCATGCCATTCCATGCCATTCCATGCCATTCCATGCCATTCCATGCCATTCCATGCCATTCCATGCCATTCCATGCCATTCCATGCCATTCCATGCCATTCCATGCCATTCCATGCCATTCCATGCCATTCCATGCCATTCCATGCCATTCCATGCCATTCCATGCCATTCCATGCCATTCCATGCCATTCCATGCCATTCCATGCCATTCCATGCCATTCCATGCCATTCCATGCCATTCCATGCCATTCCATGCCATTCCATGCCATTCCATGCCATTCCATGCCATTCCATGCCGTGCCATGCCGTGCCATGCCGTGCCATGCCGTGCCATGCCGGTGCCATGCCGTGCCATGCCGGTGCCATGCCGTGCCATGCCGTGCCATGCCGGTGCCATGCCGTGCCATGCCGTGCCATGCCGGTGCCATGCCGTGCCATGCCGGTGCCATGCCGTGCCATGCCGGTGCCATGCCGTGCCATGCCGGTGCCATGCCGTGCCATGCCGGTGCCATGCCGTGCCATGCCGGTGCCATGCCGTGCCATGCCGGTGCCATGCCGTGCCATGCCGGTGCCATGCCGTGCCATGCCGGTGCCATGCCGTGCCATGCCGGCGCCATGCCGTGCCATGCCGGTGCCATGCCGTGCCATGCCGGCGCCATGCCGTGCCATGCCGGTGCCATGCCGTGCCATGCCGTGCCATGCCATTCCATGCCATTCCATGCCATTCCATGCCATTCCATGCCACTCAATGCGGTGCCATGCCGTGCCATGCCGGTGCCATGCCGTGCCATGCCGGTGCCATGCCGTGCCATGCCGGTGCCATGCCGTGCCATGCCGGTGCCATGCCGTGCCATGCCGGTGCCATGCCGTGCCATGCCGGTGCCATGCCGTGCCATGCCGTGCCATGCCGTGCCATGCCGGTGCCATGCCGGTGCCATGCCATTCCATGTCATTCCATGCCATTCCATGCCATTCCATGCCGTGCCATGCCGGTGCCATGCCGTGCCATGCCGTGCCATGCCGGTGCCATGCCGGTGCCATGCCATTCCATGCCATTCCATGCCATTCCATGCCATTCCATGCCATTCCATGCCATTCCATGCCATTCCATGCCATTCCATGACATTCCATGCCATTCCATGACATTCCATGCCATTCCATGCCATTCCATGCCATTCCATGCCATTCCATGCCATTCCATGCCATTCCATGCCATTCCATGCCATTCCATGCCATTCCATGCCATTCCATGCCATTCCATGCCATTCCATGCCATTCCATGCCATTCCATGCCATTCCATGCCATTCCATGCCATTCCATGCGATTCCATGCCATTCCATGCCGTGCCATGCCGGTGCCATGCCATTCCATGCCATTCCATGCCATTCCATGCCATTCCATGCCATTCCATGCCATTCCATGCCATTCCATGCCATTCCATGCCATTCCATGCCATTCCATGCCATTCCATGCCATTCCATGCCATTCCATGCCATTCCATGCCATTCCATGCCATTCCATGCCATTCCATGCCATTCCATGCCATTCCATGCCATTCCATGCCATTCCATGCCATTCCATGCCATTCCATGCCATTCCATGCCATTCCATGCCATTCCATGCCATTCCATGCCATTCCATGCCATTCCATGCCATTCCATGCCATTCCATGCCATTCCATGCCATTCCATGCCATTCCATGCCATTCCATGCCATTCCATGCCATTCCATGCCATTCCATGCCATTCCATGCCATTCCATGCCATTCCATGCCATTCCATGCCATTCCATGCCATTCCATGCCATTCCATGCCATTCCATGCCATTCCATGCCATTCCATGCCATTCCATGCCATTCCATGCCATTCCATGCCATTCCATGCCATTCCATGCCATTCCATGCCATTCCATGCCATTCCATGCCATTCCATGCCATTCCATGCCATTCCATGCCATTCCATGCCATTCCATGCCATTCCATGCCATTCCATGCCATTCCATGCCATTCCATGCCATTCCATGCCATTCCATGCCATTCCATGCCATTCCATGCCGTGCCATGCCGTGCCATGCCGTGCCATGCCGTGCCATGCCGGTGCCATGCCGTGCCATGCCGGTGCCATGCCGTGCCATGCCGTGCCATGCCGGTGCCATGCCGTGCCATGCCGTGCCATGCCGGTGCCATGCCGTGCCATGCCGTGCCATGCCGGTGCCATGCCGTGCCATGCCGTGCCATGCCGGTGCCATGCCGTGCCATGCCGGTGCCATGCCGTGCCATGCCGGTGCCATGCCGGTGCCATGCCGGTGCCATGCCGGTGCCATGCCGGTGCCATGCCGGTGCCATGCCGTGCCATGCCGGTGCCATGCCGTGCCATGCCGGTGCCATGCCGTGCCATGCCGGTGCCATGCCGTGCCATGCCGGTGCCATGCCGTGCCATGCCGGTGCCATGCCGTGCCATGCCGGTGCCATGCCGGTGCCATGCCGTGCCATGCCGGTGCCATGCCGTGCCATGCCGTGCCATGCCGTGCCATGCCGGTGCCATGCCGGTGCCATGCCGGTGCCATGCCGTGCCATGCCGGTGCCATGCCGTGCCATGCCGGTGCCATGCCGTGCCATGCCGGTGCCATGCCGTGCCATGCCGGTGCCATGCCGGTGCCATGCCGTGCCATGCCGGTGCCATGCCGTGCCATGCCGGTGCCATGCCGGTGCCATGCCGTGCCATGCCGGTGCCATGCCGTGCCATGCCGTGCCATGCCGGTGCCATGCCGGTGCCATGCCGTGCCATGCCGTGCCATGCCGGTGCCATGCCGGTGCCATGCCATTCCATGCCATTCCATGCCATTCCATGCCATTCCATGCCATTCCATGCCATTCCATGCCATTCCATGCCATTCCATGCCATTCCATGCCATTCCATGCCATTCCATGCCATTCCATGCCATTCCATGCCATTCCATGCCATTCCATGCCATTCCATGCCATTCCATGCCATTCCATGCCATTCCATGCCATTCCATGCCATTCCATGCCATTCCATGCCATTCCATGCCATTCCATGCCATTCCATGCCATTCAATGCCATTCCATGCCATTCAATGCCGTGCCATGCCGTGCCATGCCGTGCCATGCCGGTGCCATGCCGTGCCATGCCGTGCCATGCCGGTGCCATGCCGTGCCATGCCGTGCCATGCCGGTGCCATGCCGTGCCATGCCGTGCCATGCCGGTGCCATGCCGTGCCATGCCGGTGCCATGCCGTGCCATGCCGGTGCCATGCCGTGCCATGCCGGTGCCATGCCGGTGCCATGCCGGTGCCATGCCGGTGCCATGCCGGTGCCATGCCGGTGCCATGCCGGTGCCATGCCGTGCCATGCCGGTGCCATGCCGTGCCATGCCGGTGCCATGCCGTGCCATGCCGGTGCCATGCCGTGCCATGCCGGTGCCATGCCGTGCCATGCCGGTGCCATGCCGTGCCATGCCGGTGCCATGCCGGTGCCATGCCGTGCCATGCCGGTGCCATGCCGTGCCATGCCGTGCCATGCCGTGCCATGCCGGTGCCATGCCGGTGCCATGCCGGTGCCATGCCGTGCCATGCCGGTGCCATGCCGTGCCATGCCGGTGCCATGCCGGTGCCATGCCGTGCCATGCCGGTGCCATGCCGTGCCATGCCGGTGCCATGCCGGTGCCATGCCGTGCCATGCCGGTGCCATGCCGTGCCATGCCGTGCCATGCCGGTGCCATGCCGGTGCCATGCCATTCCATGCCATTCCATGCCATTCCATGCCATTCCATGCCATTCCATGCCATTCCATGCCATTCCATGCCATTCCATGCCATTCCATGCCATTCCATGCCATTCCATGCCATTCCATGCCATTCCATGCCATTCCATGCCATTCCATGCCATTCCATGCCATTCCATGCCATTCCATGCCATTCCATGCCATTCCATGCCATTCCATGCCATTCCATGCCATTCCATGCCATTCCATGCCATTCCATGCCATTCCATGCCATTCCATGCCATTCCATGCCATTCCATGCCATTCCATGCCATTCCATGCCATTCCATGCCATTCCATGCCATTCCATGCCATTCCATGCCATTCCATGCCATTTCATGCCATTCCATGCCATTCCATGCCATTCCATGCCATTCCATGCCATTCCATGCCATTCCATGCCATTCCATGCCATTCCATGCCATTCCATGCCATTCCATGCCATTCCATGCCATTCCATGCCATTCCATGCCATTCCATGCCATTCCATGCCATTCCATGCCATTCCATGCCATTCCATGCCATTCCATGCCATTCCATGCCATTCCATGCCATTCCATGCCATTCCATGCCATTCCATGCCATTCCATGCCATTCCATGCCATTCCATGCCATTCCATGCCATTCCATGCCATTCCATGCCATTCCATGCCATTCCATGCCATTCCATGCCATTCCATGCCATTCCATGCCATTCCATGCCATTCCATGCCATTCCATGCCATTCCATGCCACTCAATGCGGTGCCATGCCGTGCCATGCCGGTGCCATGCCGTGCCATGCCGGTGCCATGCCGTGCCATGCCGGTGCCATGCCGTGCCATGCCGGTGCCATGCCGTGCCATGCCGGTGCCATGCCGTGCCATGCCGTGCCATGCCGTGCCATGCCGGTGCCATGCCGGTGCCATGCCATTCCATGTCATTCCATGCCATTCCATGCCATTCCATGCCGTGCCATGCCGGTGCCATGCCGTGCCATGCCGGTGCCATGCCGGTGCCATGCCATTCCATGCCATTCCATGCCATTCCATGCCATTCCATGCCATTCCATGCCATTCCATGCCATTCCATGCCATTCCATGACATTCCATGCCATTCCATGACATTCCATGCCATTCCATGCCATTCCATGCCATTCCATGCCATTCCATGCCATTCCATGCCATTCCATGCCATTCCATGCCATTCCATGCCATTCCATGCCATTCCATGCCATTCCATGCCATTCCATGCCATTCCATGCCATTCCATGCCATTCCATGCCATTCCATGCCATTCCATGCCATTCCATGCCATTCCATGCCATTCCATGCCATTCCATGCCATTCCATGCCATTCCATGCCATTCCATGCCATTCCATGCCATTCCATGCCATTCCATGCCATTCCATGCCGTGCCATGCCGGTGCCATGCCATTCCATGCCATTCCATGCCATTCCATGCCATTCCATGCCATTCCATGCCATTCCATGCCATTCCATGCCATTCCATGCCATTCCATGCCATTCCATGCCATTCCATGCCATTCCATGCCATTCCATGCCATTCCATGCCATTCCATGCCATTCCATGCCATTCCATGCCATTCCATGCCATTCCATGCCATTCCATGCCATTCCATGCCATTCCATGCCATTCCATGCCATTCCATGCCATTCCATGCCATTCCATGCCATTCCATGCCATTCCATGCCATTCCATGCCATTCCATGCCATTCCATGCCATTCCATGCCATTCCATGCCATTCCATGCCATTCCATGCCATTCCATGCCATTCCATGCCATTCCATGCCATTCCATGCCATTCCATGCCATTCCATGCGATTCCATGCCATTCCATGCCGTGCCATGCCGGTGCCATGCCATTCCATGCCATTCCATGCCATTCCATGCCATTCCATGCCATTCCATGCCATTCCATGCCATTCCATGCCATTCCATGCCATTCCATGCCATTCCATGCCATTCCATGCCATTCCATGCCATTCCATGCCATTCCATGCCATTCCATGCCATTCCATGCCATTCCATGCCATTCCATGCCATTCCATGCCATTCCATGCCATTCCATGCCATTCCATGCCATTCCATGCCATTCCATGCCATTCCATGCCATTCCATGCCATTCCATGCCATTCCATGCCATTCCATGCCATTCCATGCCATTCCATGCCATTCCATGCCATTCCATGCCATTCCATGCCATTCCATGCCATTCCATGCCATTCCATGCCATTCCATGCCATTCCATGCCATTCCATGCCATTCCATGCCATTCCATGCCATTCCATGCCATTCCATGCCATTCCATGCCATTCCATGCCATTCCATGCCATTCCATGCCATTCCATGCCATTCCATGCCGTGCCATGCCGGTGCCATGCCATTCCATGCCATTCCATGCCATTCCATGCCATTCCATGCCATTCCATGCCATTCCATGCCATTCCATGCCATTCCATGCCATTCCATGCCATTCCATGCCATTCCATGCCATTCCATGCCATTCCATGCCATTCCATGCCATTCCATGCCATTCCATGCCATTCCATGCCATTCCATGCCATTCCATGCCATTCCATGCCATTCCATGCCATTCCATGCCATTCCATGCCATTCCATGCCATTCCATGCCATTCCATGCCATTCCATGCCATTCCATGCCATTCCATGCCATTCCATGCCATTCCATGCCATTCCATGCCATTCCATGCCATTCCATGCCACTCAATGCGGTGCCATGCCGTGCCATGCCGGTGCCATGCCGTGCCATGCCGGTGCCATGCCGTGCCATGCCGGTGCCATGCCGTGCCATGCCGGTGCCATGCCGTGCCATGCCGGTGCCATGCCGTGCCATGCCGTGCCATGCCGTGCCATGCCGTGCCATGCCGGTGCCATGCCGGTGCCATGCCGGTGCCATGCCGGTGCCATGCCGGTGCCATGTCATTCCATGCCATTCCATGCCATTCCATGCCGTGCCATGCCGGTGCCATGCCGTGCCATGCCGTGCCATGCCGGTGCCATGCCGGTGCCATGCCATTCCATGCCATTCCATGCCATTCCATGCCATTCCATGCCATTCCATGCCATTCCATGCCATTCCATGCCATTCCATGCCATTCCATGCCATTCCATGCCATTCCATGCCATTCCATGCCATTCCATGCCATTCCATGCCATTCCATGCCATTCCATGCCATTCCATGCCATTCCATGCCATTCCATGCCATTCCATGTCATTCCATGCCATTCCATGCCATTCCATGCCGTGCCATGCCGTGCCATGCCGTGCCATGCCGTGCCATGCCGTGCCATGCCGTGCCATGCCGGTGCCATGCCGTGCCATGCCGGTGCCATGCCGTGCCATGCCGTGCCATGCCGGTGCCATGCCGTGCCATGCCGTGCCATGCCGGTGCCATGCCGTGCCATGCCGTGCCATGCCGGTGCCATGCCGTGCCATGCCGTGCCATGCCGGTGCCATGCCGTGCCATGCCGGTGCCATGCCGTGCCATGCCGGTGCCATGCCGTGCCATGCCGGTGCCATGCCGTGCCATGCCGGTGCCATGCCGTGCAATGCCGGTGCCATGCCGGTGCCATGCCGTGCCATGCCGGTGCCATGCCGTGCCATGCCGTGCCATGCCGTGCCATGCCGGTGCCATGCCGTGCCATGCCGTGCCATGCCGTGCCATGCCGTGCCATGCCGTGCCATGCCGTGCCATGCCGGTGCCATGCCGTGCCATGCCGGTGCCATGCCGTGCCATGCCGGTGCCATGCCGTGCAATGCCGGTGCCATGCCGGTGCCATGCCGTGCCATGCCGGTGCCATGCCATTCCATGCCATTCCATGCCATTCCATGCCATTCCATGCCATTCCATGCCATTCCATGCCATTCCATGCCATTCCATGCCATTCCATGCCATTCCATGCCATTCCATGCCATTCCATGCCATTCCATGCCATTCCATGCCATTCCATGCCATTCCATGCCATTCCATGCCATTCCATGCCATTCCATGCCATTCCATGCCATTCCATGCCATTCCATGCCATTCCATGCCATTCCATGCCATTCCATGCCATTCCATGCCATTCCATGCCATTCCATGCCATTCCATGCCATTCCATGCCATTCAATGCCATTCCATGCCATTCAATGCCGTGCCATGCCGGTGCCATGCCATTCCATGCCATTCCATGCCATTCCATGCCATTCCATGCCATTCCATGCCATTCCATGCCATTCCATGCCATTCCATGCCATTCCATGCCATTCCATGCCATTCCATGCCATTCCATGCCATTCCATGCCATTCAATGCCATTCCATGCCATTCAATGCCGTGCCATGCCGTGCCATGCGGTGCCATGCCATTCCATGCCATTCCATGCCGTGCCATGCGGTGCCATGCCATTCCATGCCATTCCATGCCATTCCATGCCATTCCATGCCATTCCATGCCATTCCATGCCATTCCATGCCATTCCATGTCATTCCATGCCATTCCATGCCATTCCATGCCGTGCCATGCCGTGCCATGCCGTGCCATGCCGGTGCCATGCCGGTGCCATGCCGTGCCATGCCGGCGCCATGCCGTGCCATGCCGGTGCCATGCCGTGCCATGCCGTGCCATGCCGGCGCCATGCCGTGCCATGCCGTGCCATGCCATTCCATGCCATTCCATGCCATTCCATGCCATTCCATGCCACTCAATGCGGTGCCATGCCGTGCCATGCCGGTGCCATGCCGTGCCATGCCGGTGCCATGCCGTGCCATGCCGGTGCCATGCCGTGCCATGCCGGTGCCATGCCGTGCCATGCCGTGCCATGCCGTGCCATGCCGGTGCCATGCCGTGCCATGCCGGTGCCATGCCGGTGCCATGCCATTCCATGTCATTCCATGCCATTCCATGCCGTGCCATGCCGGTGCCATGCCGTGCCATGCCGTGCCATGCCGGTGCCATGCCGGTGCCATGCCGGTGCCATGCCATTCCATGCCATTCCATGCCATTCCATGCCATTCCATGCCATTCCATGCCATTCCATGCCATTCCATGACATTCCATGCCATTCCATGCCATTCCATGCTATTCCATGCCATTCCATGCCATTCCATGCCATTCCATGCCATTCCATGCCATTCCATGCCATTCCATGCCATTCCATGCCATTCCATGCCATTCCATGCCATTCCATGCCATTCCATGCCATTCCATGCCATTCCATGCCATTCCATGCCATTCCATGCCATTCCATGCCATTCCATGCCATTCCATGCCATTCCATGCCATTCCATGCCATTCCATGCCATTCCATGCCATTCCATGCCATTCCATGCCATTCCATGCCATTCCATGCCGTGCCATGCCGGTGCCATGCCATTCCATGCCATTCCATGCCATTCCATGCCATTCCATGCCATTCCATGCCATTCCATGCCATTCCATGCCATTCCATGCCATTCCATGCCATTCCATGCCATTCCATGCCATTCCATGCCATTCCATGCCATTCCATGCCATTCCATGCCATTCCATGCCATTCCATGCCATTCCATGCCATTCCATGCCATTCCATGCCATTCCATGCCATTCCATGCCATTCCATGCCATTCCATGCCATTCCATGCCATTCCATGCCATTCCATGCCATTCCATGCCATTCCATGCCATTCCATGCCATTCCATGCCATTCCATGCCATTCCATGCCATTCCATGCCATTCCATGCCATTCCATGCCATTCCATGCCATTCCATGCCATTCCATGCCATTCCATGCCATTCCATGCCATTCCATGCCATTCCATGCCATTCCATGCCATTCCATGCCATTCCATGCCATTCCATGCCATTCCATGCCATTCCATGCCATTCCATGCCATTCCATGCCATTCCATGCCATTCCATGCCATTCCATGCCATTCCATGCCATTCCATGCCATTCCATGCCATTCCATGCCATTCCATGCCGTGCCATGCCGTGCCATGCCGTGCCATGCCGGTGCCATGCCGTGCCATGCCGTGCCATGCCGGTGCCATGCCGTGCCATGCCGTGCCATGCCGGTGCCATGCCGTGCCATGCCGGTGCCATGCCGTGCCATGCCGGTGCCATGCCGTGCCATGCCGGTGCCATGCCGGTGCCATGCCGGTGCCATGCCGGTGCCATGCCGGTGCCATGCCGGTGCCATGCCGGTGCCATGCCGGTGCCATGCCGGTGCCATGCCGGTGCCATGCCGGTGCCATGCCGTGCCATGCCGGTGCCATGCCGTGCCATGCCGGTGCCATGCCGTGCCATGCCGGTGCCATGCCGTGCCATGCCGGTGCCATGCCGTGCCATGCCGGTGCCATGCCGTGCCATGCCGTGCCATGCCATTCCATGCCATTCCATGCCATTCCATGCCATTCCATGCCATTCCATGCCATTCCATGCCATTCCATGCCACTCAATGCGGTGCCATGCCGTGCCATGCCGGTGCCATGCCGTGCCATGCCGGTGCCATGCCGTGCCATGCCGGTGCCATGCCGTGCCATGCCGGTGCCATGCCGTGCCATGCCGGTGCCATGCCGTGCCATGCCGTGCCATGCCGTGCCATGCCGTGCCATGCCGTGCCATGCCGGTGCCATGCCGGTGCCATGCCATTCCATGTCATTCCATGCCATTCCATGCCGTGCCATGCCGGTGCCATGCCGTGCCATGCCGTGCCATGCCGGTGCCATGCCGGTGCCATGCCGGTGCCATGCCATTCCATGCCATTCCATGCCATTCCATGCCATTCCATGCCATTCCATGCCATTCCATGCCATTCCATGCCATTCCATGCCATTCCATGCCATTCCATGCCATTCCATGCCATTCCATGCCATTCCATGCCATTCCATGCCATTCCATGCCATTCCATGCCATTCCATGCCATTCCATGCCATTCCATGCCATTCCATGCCATTCCATGCCATTCCATGCCATTCCATGCCATTCCATGCCATTCCATGCCATTCCATGCCATTCCATGCCATTCCATGCCATTCCATGCCATTCCATGCCATTCCATGCCATTCCATGCCATTCCATGCCATTCCATGCCATTCCATGCCATTCAATGCCGTGCCATGCCGTGCCATGCCGTGCCATGCCGGTGCCATGCCGTGCCATGCCGGTGCCATGCCGTGCCATGCCGGTGCCATGCCGTGCCATGCCGGTGCCATGCCGTGCCATGCCGGTGCCATGCCGTGCAATGCCGGTGCCATGCCGGTGCCATGCCGTGCCATGCCGTGCCATGCCGTGCCATGCCGGTGCCATGCCGTGCCATGCCGTGCCATGCCGGTGCCATGCCGTGCCATGCCGGTGCCATGCCGGTGCCATGCCATTCCATGCCATTCCATGCCATTCCATGCCATTCCATGCCATTCCATGCCATTCCATGCCATTCCATGCCATTCCATGCCATTCCATGCCATTCCATGCCATTCCATGCCATTCCATGCCATTCCATGCCATTCCATGCCATTCCATGCCATTCCATGCCATTCCATGCCATTCCATGCCATTCCATGCCATTCCATGCCATTCAATGCCGTGCCATGCCGTGCCATGCGGTGCGATGCCATTCCATGCCATTCCATGCCGTGCCATGCGGTGCCATGCCATTCCATGCCATTCCATGCGATTCCATGCCATTCCATGCCATTCCATGCCATTCCATGCCATTCCATGCCATTCCATGCCATTCCATGCCATTCCATGCCATTCCATGCCATTCCATGCCATTCCATGCCATTCCATGCCATTCCATGCCATTCCATGCCATTCCATGCCATTCCATGCCATTCCATGCCATTCCATGCCATTCCATGCCATTCCATGCCATTCCATGCCATTCCATGCCATTCCATGCCATTCCATGCCATTCCATGCCATTCCATGCCATTCCATGCCATTCCATGCCATTCCATGCCATTCCATGCCATTCCATGCCATTCCATGCCATTCCATGCCATTCCATGCCATTCCATGCCATTCCATGCCATTCCATGCCATTCCATGCCATTCCATGCCATTCCATGCCATTCCATGCCATTCCATGCCATTCCATGCCATTCCATGCCATTCCATGCCATTCCATGCCGTGCCATGCCGTGCCATGCCGTGCCATGCCGTGCCATGCCGTGCCATGCCGTGCCATGCCGTGCCATGCCGTGCCATGCCGGTGCCATGCCGTGCCATGCCGGTGCCATGCCGTGCCATGCCGTGCCATGCCGTGCCATGCCGTGCCATGCCGTGCCATGCCGTGCCATGCCGGTGCCATGCCGTGCCATGCCGTGCCATGCCGGTGCCATGCCGTGCCATGCCGTGCCATGCCGGTGCCATGCCGTGCCATGCCGGTGCCATGCCGTGCCATGCCGGTGCCATGCCGGTGCCATGCCGGTGCCATGCCGGTGCCATGCCGGTGCCATGCCGGTGCCATGCCGTGCCATGCCGGTGCCATGCCGTGCCATGCCGGTGCCATGCCGTGCCATGCCGGTGCCATGCCGTGCCATGCCGGTGCCATGCCGTGCCATGCCGGTGCCATGCCGTGCCATGCCGGTGCCATGCCGTGCCATGCCGGTGCCATGCCGTGCCATGCCGGTGCCATGCCGTGCCATGCCGGTGCCATGCCGTGCCATGCCGTGCCATGCCATTCCATGCCATTCCATGCCATTCCATGCCATTCCATGCCATTCCATGCCACTCAATGCGGTGCCATGCCGTGCCATGCCGGTGCCATGCCGTGCCATGCCGGTGCCATGCCGTGCCATGCCGGTGCCATGCCGTGCCATGCCGGTGCCATGCCGGTGCCATGCCGTGCCATGCCGGTGCCATGCCGTGCCATGCCGTGCCATGCCGTGCCATGCCGGTGCCATGCCGGTGCCATGCCATTCCATGTCATTCCATGCCATTCCATGCCATTCCATGCCATTCCATGCCATTCCATGCCATTCCATGCCATTCCATGCCATTCCATGCCATTCCATGCCATTCCATGCCATTCCATGCCATTCCATGCCATTCCATGCCATTCCATGCCATTCCATGCCATTCCATGCCATTCCATGCCATTCCATGCCATTCCATGCCATTCCATGCCATTCCATGCCATTCCATGCCATTCCATGCCATTCCATGCCATTCCATGCCATTCCATGCCATTCCATGCCATTCCATGCCATTCCATGCCATTCCATGCCATTCCATGCCATTCCATGCCATTCCATGCCATTCCATGCCATTCCATGCCATTCCATGCCATTCCATGCCATTCCATGCCATTCCATGCCATTCCATGCCATTCCATGCCATTCCATGCCATTCCATGCCATTCCATGCCATTCCATGCCATTCCATGCCATTCCATGCCATTCCATGCCGTGCCATGCCGTGCCATGCCGTGCCATGCCGTGCCATGCCGGTGCCATGCCGTGCCATGCCGGTGCCATGCCGTGCCATGCCGTGCCATGCCGGTGCCATGCCGTGCCATGCCGTGCCATGCCGGTGCCATGCCGTGCCATGCCGTGCCATGCCGGTGCCATGCCGTGCCATGCCGTGCCATGCCGGTGCCATGCCGTGCCATGCCGTGCCATGCCGGTGCCATGCCGTGCCATGCCGGTGCCATGCCGTGCCATGCCGGTGCCATGCCGGTGCCATGCCGGTGCCATGCCGGTGCCATGCCGGTGCCATGCCGGTGCCATGCCGTGCCATGCCGGTGCCATGCCGTGCCATGCCGGTGCCATGCCGTGCCATGCCGGTGCCATGCCGTGCCATGCCGGTGCCATGCCGTGCCATGCCGGTGCCATGCCGTGCCATGCCGGTGCCATGCCGTGCCATGCCGTGCCATGCCATTCCATGCCATTCCATGCCATTCCATGCCATTCCATGCCACTCAATGCGGTGCCATGCCGTGCCATGCCGGTGCCATGCCGTGCCATGCCGGTGCCATGCCGTGCCATGCCGGTGCCATGCCGGTGCCATGCCGTGCCATGCCGGTGCCATGCCGTGCCATGCCGTGCCATGCCGTGCCATGCCGTGCCATGCCGTGCCATGCCGTGCCATGCCGGTGCCATGCCGGTGCCATGCCATTCCATGTCATTCCATGCCATTCCATGTCATTCCATGCCATTCCATGCCATTCCATGCCATTCCATGCCGTGCCATGCCGGTGCCATGCCGGTGCCATGCCATTCCATGCCATTCCATGCCATTCCATGCCATTCCATGCCATTCCATGCCATTCCATGCCATTCCATGCCATTCCATGCCATTCCATGCCATTCCATGCCATTCCATGCCATTCCATGCCATTCCATGCCATTCCATGCCATTCCATGCCATTCCATGCCATTCCATGCCATTCCATGCCATTCCATGCCATTCCATGCCATTCCATGCCATTCCATGCCATTCCATGCCATTCCATGCCATTCCATGCCATTCCATGCCATTCCATGCCATTCCATGCCATTCCATGCCATTCCATGCCATTCCATGCCATTCCATGCCATTCCATGCCATTCCATGCCATTCCATGCCATTCCATGCCATTCCATGCCATTCCATGCCATTCCATGCCATTCCATGCCATTCCATGCCATTCCATGCCATTCCATGCCATTCCATGCCATTCCATGCCATTCCATGCCATTCCATGCCATTCCATGCCATTCCATGCCATTCCATGCCATTCCATGCCATTCCATGCCATTCCATGCCATTCCATGCCATTCCATGCCATTCCATGCCATTCCATGCCATTCCATGCCATTCCATGCCATTCCATGCCATTCCATGCCATTCCATGCCATTCCATGCCATTCCATGCCATTCCATGCCATTCCATGCCATTCCATGCCATTCCATGCCATTCCATGCCATTCCATGCCATTCCATGCCATTCCATGCCATTCCATGCCATTCGATGCCATTCCATGCCATTCCATGCCATTCCATGCCATTCCATGCCATTCCATGCCATTCCATGCCATTCCATGCCATTCCATGCCATTCCATGCCATTCCATGCCATTCCATGCCATTCCATGCCATTCCATGCCATTCCATGCCATTCCATGCCATTCCATGCCATTCCATGCCATTCCATGCCATTCCATGCCATTCCATGCCATTCCATGCCATTCCATGCCATTCCATGCCATTCCATGCCATTCCATGCCATTCAATGCCGTGCCATGCCGTGCCATGCCGTGCCATGCCGGTGCCATGCCGTGCCATGCCGGTGCCATGCCGTGCCATGCCGGTGCCATGCCGTGCCATGCCGGTGCCATGCCGTGCCATGCCGTGCCATGCCGGTGCCATGCCGTCCCATGCCGGTGCCATGCCGTGCCATGCCGGTGCCATGCCGTGCCATGCCGGTGCCATGCCGGTGCCATGCCGTGCCATGCCGGTGCCATGCCGTGCCATGCCGGTGCCATGCCGGTGCCATGCCGTGCCATGCCGGTGCCATGCCGTGCCATGCCGGTGCCATGCCGTGCCATGCCGGTGCCATGCCGTGCAATGCCGTGCCATGCCGGTGCCATGCCGTGCCATGCCGTGCCATGCCATTCCATGCCATTCCATGCCATTCCATGCCATTCCATGCCACTCAATGCGGTGCCATGCCGTGCCATGCCGGTGCCATGCCGTGCCATGCCGGTGCCATGCCGTGCCATGCCGGTGCCATGCCGGTGCCATGCCGTGCCATGCCGGTGCCATGCCGTGCCATGCCGTGCCATGCCGTGCCATGCCGGTGCCATGCCGGTGCCATGCCATTCCATGTCATTCCATGCCATTCCATGTCATTCCATGCCATTCCATGCCATTCCATGCCATTCCATGCCGTGCCATGCCGGTGCCATGCCGGTGCCATGCCATTCCATGCCATTCCATGCCATTCCATGCCATTCCATGCCATTCCATGCCGGTGCCATGCCATTCCATGCCATTCCATGCCATTCCATGCCATTCCATGCCATTCCATGCCATTCCATGCCATTCCATGCCATTCCATGCCATTCCATGCCATTCCATGCCATTCCATGCCATTCCATGCCATTCCATGCCATTCCATGCCATTCCATGCCATTCCATGCCATTCCATGCCATTCCATGCCATTCCATGCCATTCCATGCCATTCCATGCCATTCCATGCCATTCCATGCCATTCCATGCCATTCCATGCCATTCCATGCCATTCCATGCCATTCCATGCCGTGCCATGCCGTGCCATGCCGTGCCATGCCGTGCCATGCCGGTGCCATGCCGTGCCATGCCGGTGCCATGCCGTGCCATGCCGTGCCATGCCGGTGCCATGCCGTGCCATGCCGTGCCATGCCGGTGCCATGCCGTGCCATGCCGTGCCATGCCGGTGCCATGCCGTGCCATGCCGTGCCATGCCGGTGCCATGCCGTGCCATGCCGTGCCATGCCGGTGCCATGCCGTGCCATGCCGGTGCCATGCCGTGCCATGCCGGTGCCATGCCGGTGCCATGCCGGTGCCATGCCGGTGCCATGCCGGTGCCATGCCGGTGCCATGCCGTGCCATGCCGGTGCCATGCCGTGCCATGCCGGTGCCATGCCGTGCCATGCCGGTGCCATGCCGTGCCATGCCGGTGCCATGCCGTGCCATGCCGGTGCCATGCCGTGCCATGCCGGTGCCATGCCGTGCCATGCCGTGCCATGCCATTCCATGCCATTCCATGCCATTCCATGCCATTCCATGCCACTCAATGCGGTGCCATGCCGTGCCATGCCGGTGCCATGCCGTGCCATGCCGGTGCCATGCCGTGCCATGCCGGTGCCATGCCGGTGCCATGCCGTGCCATGCCGGTGCCATGCCGTGCCATGCCGTGCCATGCCGTGCCATGCCGTGCCATGCCGTGCCATGCCGTGCCATGCCGGTGCCATGCCGGTGCCATGCCATTCCATGTCATTCCATGCCATTCCATGTCATTCCATGCCATTCCATGCCATTCCATGCCATTCCATGCCGTGCCATGCCGGTGCCATGCCGGTGCCATGCCATTCCATGCCATTCCATGCCATTCCATGCCATTCCATGCCATTCCATGCCATTCCATGCCATTCCATGCCATTCCATGCCGGTGCCATGCCATTCCATGCCATTCCATGCCATTCCATGCCATTCCATGCCATTCCATGCCATTCCATGCCATTCCATGCCATTCCATGCCATTCCATGCCATTCCATGCCATTCCATGCCATTCCATGCCATTCCATGCCATTCCATGCCATTCCATGCCATTCCATGCCATTCCATGCCATTCCATGCCATTCCATGCCATTCCATGCCATTCCATGCCATTCCATGCCATTCCATGCCATTCCATGCCATTCCATGCCATTCCATGCCATTCCATGCCATTCCATGCCATTCCATGCCATTCCATGCCATTCCATGCCATTCCATGCCATTCCATGCCATTCCATGCCATTCCATGCCATTCCATGCCATTCCATGCCATTCCATGCCATTCCATGCCATTCCATGCCATTCCATGCCATTCCATGCCATTCCATGCCATTCCATGCCATTCCATGCCATTCCATGCCATTCCATGCCATTCCATGCCATTCCATGCCATTCCATGCCATTCCATGCCATTCCATGCCATTCCATGCCATTCCATGCCATTCCATGCCATTCCATGCCATTCCATGCCATTCCATGCCATTCCATGCCATTCCATGCCATTCGATGCCATTCCATGCCATTCCATGCCATTCCATGCCATTCCATGCCATTCCATGCCATTCCATGCCATTCCATGCCATTCCATGCCATTCCATGCCATTCCATGCCATTCCATGCCATTCCATGCCATTCCATGCCATTCCATGCCATTCCATGCCATTCCATGCCATTCCATGCCATTCCATGCCATTCCATGCCATTCCATGCCATTCCATGCCATTCAATGCCGTGCCATGCCGTGCCATGCCGTGCCATGCCGGTGCCATGCCGTGCCATGCCGGTGCCATGCCGTGCCATGCCGGTGCCATGCCGTGCCATGCCGGTGCCATGCCGTGCCATGCCGTGCCATGCCGGTGCCATGCCGTCCCATGCCGGTGCCATGCCGTGCCATGCCGGTGCCATGCCGTGCCATGCCGGTGCCATGCCGGTGCCATGCCGTGCCATGCCGGTGCCATGCCGTGCCATGCCGGTGCCATGCCGGTGCCATGCCGTGCCATGCCGGTGCCATGCCGTGCCATGCCGGTGCCATGCCGTGCCATGCCGGTGCCATGCCGTGCAATGCCGTGCCATGCCGGTGCCATGCCGTGCCATGCCGTGCCATGCCATTCCATGCCATTCCATGCCATTCCATGCCATTCCATGCCACTCAATGCGGTGCCATGCCGTGCCATGCCGGTGCCATGCCGTGCCATGCCGGTGCCATGCCGTGCCATGCCGGTGCCATGCCGGTGCCATGCCGTGCCATGCCGGTGCCATGCCGTGCCATGCCGTGCCATGCCGTGCCATGCCGGTGCCATGCCGGTGCCATGCCATTCCATGTCATTCCATGCCATTCCATGTCATTCCATGCCATTCCATGCCATTCCATGCCATTCCATGCCGTGCCATGCCGGTGCCATGCCGGTGCCATGCCATTCCATGCCATTCCATGCCATTCCATGCCATTCCATGCCATTCCATGCCGGTGCCATGCCATTCCATGCCATTCCATGCCATTCCATGCCATTCCATGCCATTCCATGCCATTCCATGCCATTCCATGCCATTCCATGCCATTCCATGCCATTCCATGCCATTCCATGCCATTCCATGCCATTCCATGCCATTCCATGCCATTCCATGCCATTCCATGCCATTCCATGCCATTCCATGCCATTCCATGCCATTCCATGCCATTCCATGCCATTCCATGCCATTCCATGCCATTCCATGCCATTCCATGCCATTCCATGCCATTCCATGCCATTCCATGCCATTCCATGCCATTCCATGCCATTCCATGCCATTCCATGCCATTCCATGCCATTCCATGCCATTCCATGCCATTCCATGCCATTCCATGCCATTCCATGCCATTCCATGCCATTCCATGCCATTCCATGCCATTCCATGCCATTCCATGCCATTCGATGCCATTCCATGCCATTCCATGCCATTCCATGCCATTCCATGCCATTCCATGCCATTCCATGCCATTCCATGCCATTCCATGCCATTCCATGCCATTCCATGCCATTCCATGCCATTCCATGCCATTCCATGCCATTCCATGCCATTCCATGCCATTCCATGCCATTCCATGCCATTCCATGCCATTCCATGCCATTCCATGCCATTCCATGCCATTCCATGCCATTCAATGCCGTGCCATGCCGTGCCATGCCGTGCCATGCCGGTGCCATGCCGTGCCATGCCGGTGCCATGCCGTGCCATGCCGGTGCCATGCCGTGCCATGCCGTGCCATGCCGGTGCCATGCCGTCCCATGCCGGTGCCATGCCGTGCCATGCCGGTGCCATGCCGTGCCATGCCGGTGCCATGCCGGTGCCATGCCGTGCCATGCCGGTGCCATGCCGTGCCATGCCGGTGCCATGCCGTGCCATGCCGGTGCCATGCCGGTGCCATGCCGTGCCATGCCGGTGCCATGCCGTGCCATGCCGGTGCCATGCCGTGCCATGCCGTGCCATGCCGGTGCCATGCCGGTGCCATGCCATTCCATGTCATTCCATGCCATTCCATGCCATTCCATGCCATTCCATGCCATTCCATGCCATTCCATGCCATTCCATGCCATTCCATGCCATTCCATGCCATTCCATGCCATTCCATGCCATTCCATGCCATTCCATGCCATTCCATGCCATTCCATGCCATTCCATGCCATTCCATGCCATTCCATGCCATTCCATGCCATTCCATGCCATTCCATGCCATTCCATGCCATTCCATGCCATTCCATGCCATTCCATGCCATTCCATGCCATTCCATGCCATTCCATGCCATTCCATGCCATTCCATGCCATTCCATGCCATTCCATGCCATTCCATGCCATTCCATGCCATTCCATGCCATTCCATGCCATTCCATGCCGTGCCATGCCGTGCCATGCCGTGCCATGCCGTGCCATGCCGGTGCCATGCCGTGCCATGCCGGTGCCATGCCGTGCCATGCCGTGCCATGCCGGTGCCATGCCGTGCCATGCCGTGCCATGCCGGTGCCATGCCGTGCCATGCCGTGCCATGCCGGTGCCATGCCGTGCCATGCCGTGCCATGCCGGTGCCATGCCGTGCCATGCCGTGCCATGCCGGTGCCATGCCGTGCCATGCCGGTGCCATGCCGTGCCATGCCGGTGCCATGCCGGTGCCATGCCGGTGCCATGCCGTGCCATGCCGGTGCCATGCCGTGCCATGCCGTGCCATGCCGTGCCATGCCGGTGCCATGCCGGTGCCATGCCGGTGCCATGCCGTGCCATGCCGGTGCCATGCCGTGCCATGCCGGTGCCATGCCGGTGCCATGCCGTGCCATGCCGGTGCCATGCCGTGCCATGCCGGTGCCATGCCGGTGCCATGCCGTGCCATGCCGGTGCCATGCCGTGCCATGCCGTGCCATGCCGGTGCCATGCCGGTGCCATGCCATTCCATGCCATTCCATGCCATTCCATGCCATTCCATGCCATTCCATGCCATTCCATGCCATTCCATGCCATTCCATGCCATTCCATGCCATTCCATGCCATTCCATGCCATTCCATGCCATTCCATGCCATTCCATGCCATTCCATGCCATTCCATGCCATTCCATGCCATTCCATGCCATTCCATGCCATTCCATGCCATTCCATGCCATTCCATGCCATTCCATGCCATTCCATGCCATTCCATGCCATTCCATGCCATTCCATGCCATTCCATGCCGTGCCATGCCATTCCATGCCGTGCCATGCCGGTGCCATGCCGTGCCATGCCGGTGCCATGCCGTGCCATGCCGTGCCATGCCGGTGCCATGCCGTGCCATGCCGTGCCATGCCGGTGCCATGCCGGTGCCATGCCGTGCCATGCCGTGCCATGCCGGTGCCATGCCGTGCCATGCCGTGCCATGCCGGTGCCATGCCGTGCCATGCCGGTGCCATGCCGGTGCCATGCCGTGCCATGCCGGTGCCATGCCGGTGCCATGCCGGTGCCATGCCGGTGCCATGCCGGTGCCATGCCGTGCCATGCCGGTGCCATGCCGTGCCATGCCGGTGCCATGCCGTGCCATGCCGGTGCCATGCCGTGCCATGCCGGTGCCATGCCGTGCCATGCCGGTGCCATGCCGTGCCATGCCGGTGCCATGCCGTGCCATGCCGGTGCCATGCCGTGCCATGCCGGTGCCATGCCGTGCCATGCCGGCGCCATGCCGTGCCATGCCGGTGCCATGCCGTGCCATGCCGGCGCCATGCCGTGCCATGCCGGTGCCATGCCGTGCCATGCCGTGCCATGCCATTCCATGCCATTCCATGCCATTCCATGCCATTCCATGCCACTCAATGCGGTGCCATGCCGTGCCATGCCGGTGCCATGCCGTGCCATGCCGGTGCCATGCCGTGCCATGCCGGTGCCATGCCGTGCCATGCCGGTGCCATGCCGTGCCATGCCGGTGCCATGCCGTGCCATGCCGGTGCCATGCCGTGCCATGCCGGTGCCATGCCGTGCCATGCCGGTGCCATGCCGTGCCATGCCGTGCCATGCCGTGCCATGCCGGTGCCATGCCGGTGCCATGCCATTCCATGTCATTCCATGCCATTCCATGCCATTCCATGCCGTGCCATGCCGGTGCCATGCCGTGCCATGCCGTGCCATGCCGGTGCCATGCCGGTGCCATGCCATTCCATGCCATTCCATGCCATTCCATGCCATTCCATGCCATTCCATGCCATTCCATGCCATTCCATGCCATTCCATGACATTCCATGCCATTCCATGCCATTCCATGACATTCCATGCCATTCCATGCCATTCCATGCCATTCCATGCCATTCCATGCCATTCCATGCCATTCCATGCCATTCCATGCCATTCCATGCCATTCCATGCCATTCCATGCCATTCCATGCCATTCCATGCCATTCCATGCCATTCCATGCCATTCCATGCCATTCCATGCGATTCCATGCCATTCCATGCCGTGCCATGCCGGTGCCATGCCATTCCATGCCATTCCATGCCATTCCATGCCATTCCATGCCATTCGATGCCATTCCATGCCATTCCATGCCATTCCATGCCATTCCATGCCATTCCATGCCATTCCATGCCATTCCATGCCATTCCATGCCATTCCATGCCATTCCATGCCATTCCATGCCATTCCATGCCATTCCATGCCATTCCATGCCATTCCATGCCATTCCATGCCATTCCATGCCATTCCATGCCATTCCATGCCATTCCATGCCATTCCATGCCATTCCATGCCATTCCATGCCATTCCATGCCATTCCATGCCATTCCATGCCATTCCATGCCATTCCATGCCATTCCATGCCATTCCATGCCATTCCATGCCATTCCATGCCATTCCATGCCATTCCATGCCATTCCATGCCATTCCATGCCATTCCATGCCATTCCATGCCATTCCATGCCATTCCATGCCATTCCATGCCATTCCATGCCATTCCATGCCATTCCATGCCATTCCATGCCATTCCATGCCATTCCATGCCATTCCATGCCATTCCATGCCATTCCATGCCATTCCATGCCATTCCATGCCATTCCATGCCATTCCATGCCATTCCATGCCATTCCATGCCATTCCATGCCATTCCATGCCATTCCATGCCATTCCATGCCATTCCATGCCATTCCATGCCATTCCATGCCATTCCATGCCATTCCATGCCATTCCATGCCATTCCATGCCATTCCATGCCATTCCATGCCATTCCATGCCATTCCATGCCATTCCATGCCATTCCATGCCATTCCATGCCATTCCATGCCATTCCATGCCATTCCATGCCATTCCATGCCATTCCATGCCATTCCATGCCATTCCATGCCATTCCATGCCATTCCATGCCATTCCATGCCATTCCATGCCATTCCATGCCATTCCATGCCATTCCATGCCATTCCATGCCATTCCATGCCATTCCATGCCATTCCATGCCATTCCATGCCATTCCATGCCATTCCATGCCATTCCATGCCATTCCATGCCGTGCCATGCCGTGCCATGCCGTGCCATGCCGTGCCATGCCGGTGCCATGCCGTGCCATGCCGGTGCCATGCCGTGCCATGCCGTGCCATGCCGGTGCCATGCCGTGCCATGCCGTGCCATGCCGGTGCCATGCCGTGCCATGCCGGTGCCATGCCGTGCCATGCCGGTGCCATGCCGTGCCATGCCGGTGCCATGCCGTGCCATGCCGGTGCCATGCCGTGCCATGCCGGTGCCATGCCGTGCCATGCCGGTGCCATGCCGTGCCATGCCGGTGCCATGCCGTGCCATGCCGGCGCCATGCCGTGCCATGCCGGTGCCATGCCGTGCCATGCCGGCGCCATGCCGTGCCATGCCGGTGCCATGCCGTGCCATGCCGTGCCATGCCATTCCATGCCATTCCATGCCATTCCATGCCATTCCATGCCACTCAATGCGGTGCCATGCCGTGCCATGCCGGTGCCATGCCGTGCCATGCCGGTGCCATGCCGTGCCATGCCGGTGCCATGCCGTGCCATGCCGGTGCCATGCCGTGCCATGCCGGTGCCATGCCGTGCCATGCCGGTGCCATGCCGTGCCATGCCGTGCCATGCCGTGCCATGCCGGTGCCATGCCGGTGCCATGCCATTCCATGTCATTCCATGCCATTCCATGCCATTCCATGCCGTGCCATGCCGGTGCCATGCCGTGCCATGCCGTGCCATGCCGGTGCCATGCCGGTGCCATGCCATTCCATGCCATTCCATGCCATTCCATGCCATTCCATGCCATTCCATGCCATTCCATGCCATTCCATGCCATTCCATGACATTCCATGCCATTCCATGACATTCCATGCCATTCCATGCCATTCCATGCCATTCCATGCCATTCCATGCCATTCCATGCCATTCCATGCCATTCCATGCCATTCCATGCCATTCCATGCCATTCCATGCCATTCCATGCCATTCCATGCCATTCCATGCCATTCCATGCCATTCCATGCCATTCCATGCCATTCCATGCCATTCCATGCCATTCCATGCCATTCCATGCCATTCCATGCCATTCCATGCCATTCCATGCCATTCCATGCCATTCCATGCCATTCCATGCCATTCCATGCCATTCCATGCCGTGCCATGCCATTCCATGCCGTGCCATGCCGGTGCCATGCCGTGCCATGCCGGTGCCATGCCGTGCCATGCCGTGCCATGCCGGTGCCATGCCGTGCCATGCCGTGCCATGCCGGTGCCATGCCGGTGCCATGCCGTGCCATGCCGTGCCATGCCGGTGCCATGCCGTGCCATGCCGTGCCATGCCGGTGCCATGCCGTGCCATGCCGGTGCCATGCCGGTGCCATGCCGTGCCATGCCGGTGCCATGCCGGTGCCATGCCGGTGCCATGCCGGTGCCATGCCGGTGCCATGCCGTGCCATGCCGGTGCCATGCCGTGCCATGCCGGTGCCATGCCGTGCCATGCCGGTGCCATGCCGTGCCATGCCGGTGCCATGCCGTGCCATGCCGGTGCCATGCCGTGCCATGCCGGTGCCATGCCGTGCCATGCCGGTGCCATGCCGTGCCATGCCGGTGCCATGCCGTGCCATGCCGGCGCCATGCCGTGCCATGCCGGTGCCATGCCGTGCCATGCCGGCGCCATGCCGTGCCATGCCGGTGCCATGCCGTGCCATGCCGTGCCATGCCATTCCATGCCATTCCATGCCATTCCATGCCATTCCATGCCACTCAATGCGGTGCCATGCCGTGCCATGCCGGTGCCATGCCGTGCCATGCCGGTGCCATGCCGTGCCATGCCGGTGCCATGCCGTGCCATGCCGGTGCCATGCCGTGCCATGCCGGTGCCATGCCGTGCCATGCCGGTGCCATGCCGTGCCATGCCGGTGCCATGCCGTGCCATGCCGTGCCATGCCGTGCCATGCCGGTGCCATGCCGGTGCCATGCCATTCCATGTCATTCCATGCCATTCCATGCCATTCCATGCCGTGCCATGCCGGTGCCATGCCGTGCCATGCCGTGCCATGCCGGTGCCATGCCGGTGCCATGCCATTCCATGCCATTCCATGCCATTCCATGCCATTCCATGCCATTCCATGCCATTCCATGCCATTCCATGCCATTCCATGACATTCCATGCCATTCCATGACATTCCATGCCATTCCATGCCATTCCATGCCATTCCATGCCATTCCATGCCATTCCATGCCATTCCATGCCATTCCATGCCATTCCATGCCATTCCATGCCATTCCATGCCATTCCATGCCATTCCATGCCATTCCATGCCATTCCATGCCATTCCATGCGATTCCATGCCATTCCATGCCGTGCCATGCCGGTGCCATGCCATTCCATGCCATTCCATGCCATTCCATGCCATTCCATGCCATTCGATGCCATTCCATGCCATTCCATGCCATTCCATGCCATTCCATGCCATTCCATGCCATTCCATGCCATTCCATGCCATTCCATGCCATTCCATGCCATTCCATGCCATTCCATGCCATTCCATGCCATTCCATGCCATTCCATGCCATTCCATGCCATTCCATGCCATTCCATGCCATTCCATGCCATTCCATGCCATTCCATGCCATTCCATGCCATTCCATGCCATTCCATGCCATTCCATGCCATTCCATGCCATTCCATGCCATTCCATGCCATTCCATGCCATTCCATGCCATTCCATGCCATTCCATGCCATTCCATGCCATTCCATGCCATTCCATGCCATTCCATGCCATTCCATGCCATTCCATGCCATTCCATGCCATTCCATGCCATTCCATGCCATTCCATGCCATTCCATGCCATTCCATGCCATTCCATGCCATTCCATGCCATTCCATGCCATTCCATGCCATTCCATGCCATTCCATGCCATTCCATGCCATTCCATGCCATTCCATGCCATTCCATGCCATTCCATGCCATTCCATGCCATTCCATGCCATTCCATGCCATTCCATGCCATTCCATGCCATTCCATGCCATTCCATGCCATTCCATGCCATTCCATGCCATTCCATGCCATTCCATGCCATTCCATGCCATTCCATGCCATTCCATGCCATTCCATGCCATTCCATGCCATTCCATGCCATTCCATGCCATTCCATGCCATTCCATGCCATTCCATGCCATTCCATGCCATTCCATGCCATTCCATGCCATTCCATGCCATTCCATGCCATTCCATGCCATTCCATGCCATTCCATGCCATTCCATGCCATTCCATGCCATTCCATGCCATTCCATGCCATTCCATGCCATTCCATGCCATTCCATGCCATTCCATGCCATTCCATGCCATTCCATGCCATTCCATGCCATTCCATGCCATTCCATGCCATTCCATGCCATTCCATGCCATTCCATGCCATTCCATGCCATTCCATGCCATTCCATGCCATTCCATGCCATTCCATGCCATTCCATGCCATTCCATGCCATTCCATGCCATTCCATGCCATTCCATGCCATTCCATGCCGTGCCATGCCGTGCCATGCCGTGCCATGCCGTGCCATGCCGGTGCCATGCCGTGCCATGCCGGTGCCATGCCGTGCCATGCCGTGCCATGCCGGTGCCATGCCGTGCCATGCCGTGCCATGCCGGTGCCATGCCGTGCCATGCCGGTGCCATGCCGTGCCATGCCGGTGCCATGCCGTGCCATGCCGGTGCCATGCCGTGCCATGCCGGTGCCATGCCGTGCCATGCCGGTGCCATGCCGTGCCATGCCGGTGCCATGCCGTGCCATGCCGGTGCCATGCCGTGCCATGCCGGTGCCATGCCGTGCCATGCCGGCGCCATGCCGTGCCATGCCGGTGCCATGCCGTGCCATGCCGGCGCCATGCCGTGCCATGCCGGTGCCATGCCGTGCCATGCCGTGCCATGCCATTCCATGCCATTCCATGCCATTCCATGCCATTCCATGCCACTCAATGCGGTGCCATGCCGTGCCATGCCGGTGCCATGCCGTGCCATGCCGGTGCCATGCCGTGCCATGCCGGTGCCATGCCGTGCCATGCCGGTGCCATGCCGTGCCATGCCGGTGCCATGCCGTGCCATGCCGTGCCATGCCGTGCCATGCCGGTGCCATGCCGGTGCCATGCCATTCCATGTCATTCCATGCCATTCCATGCCATTCCATGCCGTGCCATGCCGGTGCCATGCCGTGCCATGCCGTGCCATGCCGGTGCCATGCCGGTGCCATGCCATTCCATGCCATTCCATGCCATTCCATGCCATTCCATGCCATTCCATGCCATTCCATGCCATTCCATGCCATTCCATGACATTCCATGCCATTCCATGACATTCCATGCCATTCCATGCCATTCCATGCCATTCCATGCCATTCCATGCCATTCCATGCCATTCCATGCCATTCCATGCCATTCCATGCCATTCCATGCCATTCCATGCCATTCCATGCCATTCCATGCCATTCCATGCCATTCCATGCCATTCCATGCCATTCCATGCCATTCCATGCGATTCCATGCCATTCCATGCCGTGCCATGCCGGTGCCATGCCATTCCATGCCATTCCATGCCATTCCATGCCATTCCATGCCATTCCATGCCATTCCATGCCATTCCATGCCATTCCATGCCATTCCATGCCATTCCATGCCATTCCATGCCATTCCATGCCATTCCATGCCATTCCATGCCATTCCATGCCATTCCATGCCATTCCATGCCATTCCATGCCATTCCATGCCATTCCATGCCATTCCATGCCATTCCATGCCATTCCATGCCATTCCATGCCATTCCATGCCATTCCATGCCATTCCATGCCATTCCATGCCATTCCATGCCATTCCATGCCATTCCATGCCATTCCATGCCATTCCATGCCATTCCATGCCATTCCATGCCATTCCATGCCATTCCATGCCATTCCATGCCATTCCATGCCATTCCATGCCATTCCATGCCATTCCATGCCATTCCATGCCATTCCATGCCATTCCATGCCATTCCATGCCATTCCATGCCATTCCATGCCATTCCATGCCATTCCATGCCATTCCATGCCATTCCATGCCATTCCATGCCATTCCATGCCATTCCATGCCATTCCATGCCATTCCATGCCATTCCATGCCATTCCATGCCATTCCATGCCATTCCATGCCATTCCATGCCATTCCATGCCATTCCATGCCATTCCATGCCATTCCATGCCATTCCATGCCATTCCATGCCATTCCATGCCGTGCCATGCCGTGCCATGCCGTGCCATGCCGTGCCATGCCGGTGCCATGCCGTGCCATGCCGGTGCCATGCCGTGCCATGCCGTGCCATGCCGGTGCCATGCCGTGCCATGCCGTGCCATGCCGGTGCCATGCCGTGCCATGCCGTGCCATGCCGGTGCCATGCCGTGCCATGCCGTGCCATGCCGGTGCCATGCCGTGCCATGCCGGTGCCATGCCGTGCCATGCCGGTGCCATGCCGGTGCCATGCCGGTGCCATGCCGGTGCCATGCCGGTGCCATGCCGGTGCCATGCCGTGCCATGCCGGTGCCATGCCGTGCCATGCCGGTGCCATGCCGTGCCATGCCGGTGCCATGCCGTGCCATGCCGGTGCCATGCCGTGCCATGCCGGTGCCATGCCGTGCCATGCCGGTGCCATGCCGGTGCCATGCCGTGCCATGCCGGTGCCATGCCGTGCCATGCCGTGCCATGCCGTGCCATGCCGGTGCCATGCCGGTGCCATGCCGGTGCCATGCCGTGCCATGCCGGTGCCATGCCGTGCCATGCCGGTGCCATGCCGTGCCATGCCGGTGCCATGCCGTGCCATGCCGGTGCCATGCCGGTGCCATGCCGTGCCATGCCGGTGCCATGCCGTGCCATGCCGGTGCCATGCCGGTGCCATGCCGTGCCATGCCGGTGCCATGCCGTGCCATGCCGTGCCATGCCGGTGCCATGCCGGTGCCATGCCGTGCCATGCCGTGCCATGCCGGTGCCATGCCGGTGCCATGCCATTCCATGCCATTCCATGCCATTCCATGCCATTCCATGCCATTCCATGCCATTCCATGCCATTCCATGCCATTCCATGCCATTCCATGCCATTCCATGCCATTCCATGCCATTCCATGCCATTCCATGCCATTCCATGCCATTCCATGCCATTCCATGCCATTCCATGCCATTCCATGCCATTCCATGCCATTCCATGCCATTCCATGCCATTCCATGCCATTCCATGCCATTCCATGCCATTCAATGCCATTCCATGCCATTCAATGCCGTGCCATGCCGTGCCATGCCGTGCCATGCCGGTGCCATGCCGTGCCATGCCGTGCCATGCCGGTGCCATGCCGTGCCATGCCGTGCCATGCCGGTGCCATGCCGTGCCATGCCGTGCCATGCCGGTGCCATGCCGTGCCATGCCGGTGCCATGCCGTGCCATGCCGGTGCCATGCCGTGCCATGCCGGTGCCATGCCGGTGCCATGCCGGTGCCATGCCGGTGCCATGCCGGTGCCATGCCGGTGCCATGCCGGTGCCATGCCGTGCCATGCCGGTGCCATGCCGTGCCATGCCGGTGCCATGCCGTGCCATGCCGGTGCCATGCCGTGCCATGCCGGTGCCATGCCGTGCCATGCCGGTGCCATGCCGTGCCATGCCGGTGCCATGCCGGTGCCATGCCGTGCCATGCCGGTGCCATGCCGTGCCATGCCGTGCCATGCCGTGCCATGCCGGTGCCATGCCGGTGCCATGCCGGTGCCATGCCGTGCCATGCCGGTGCCATGCCGTGCCATGCCGGTGCCATGCCGGTGCCATGCCGTGCCATGCCGGTGCCATGCCGTGCCATGCCGGTGCCATGCCGGTGCCATGCCGTGCCATGCCGGTGCCATGCCGTGCCATGCCGTGCCATGCCGGTGCCATGCCGGTGCCATGCCATTCCATGCCATTCCATGCCATTCCATGCCATTCCATGCCATTCCATGCCATTCCATGCCATTCCATGCCATTCCATGCCATTCCATGCCATTCCATGCCATTCCATGCCATTCCATGCCATTCCATGCCATTCCATGCCATTCCATGCCATTCCATGCCATTCCATGCCATTCCATGCCATTCCATGCCATTCCATGCCATTCCATGCCATTCCATGCCATTCCATGCCATTCCATGCCATTCCATGCCATTCCATGCCATTCCATGCCATTCCATGCCATTCCATGCCATTCCATGCCATTCCATGCCATTCCATGCCATTCCATGCCATTCCATGCCATTCCATGCCATTCCATGCCATTTCATGCCATTCCATGCCATTCCATGCCATTCCATGCCATTCCATGCCATTCCATGCCATTCCATGCCATTCCATGCCATTCCATGCCATTCCATGCCATTCCATGCCATTCCATGCCATTCCATGCCATTCCATGCCATTCCATGCCATTCCATGCCATTCCATGCCATTCCATGCCATTCCATGCCATTCCATGCCATTCCATGCCATTCCATGCCATTCCATGCCATTCCATGCCATTCCATGCCATTCCATGCCATTCCATGCCATTCCATGCCATTCCATGCCATTCCATGCCATTCCATGCCATTCCATGCCATTCCATGCCATTCCATGCCATTCCATGCCATTCCATGCCATTCCATGCCATTCCATGCCATTCCATGCCATTCCATGCCATTCCATGCCATTCCATGCCACTCAATGCGGTGCCATGCCGTGCCATGCCGGTGCCATGCCGTGCCATGCCGGTGCCATGCCGTGCCATGCCGGTGCCATGCCGTGCCATGCCGGTGCCATGCCGTGCCATGCCGGTGCCATGCCGTGCCATGCCGTGCCATGCCGTGCCATGCCGGTGCCATGCCGGTGCCATGCCATTCCATGCCATTCCATGCCATTCCATGCCGTGCCATGCCGGTGCCATGCCGTGCCATGCCGGTGCCATGCCGGTGCCATGCCATTCCATGCCATTCCATGCCATTCCATGCCATTCCATGCCATTCCATGCCATTCCATGCCATTCCATGCCATTCCATGACATTCCATGCCATTCCATGACATTCCATGCCATTCCATGCCATTCCATGCCATTCCATGCCATTCCATGCCATTCCATGCCATTCCATGCCATTCCATGCCATTCCATGCCATTCCATGCCATTCCATGCCATTCCATGCCATTCCATGCCATTCCATGCCATTCCATGCCATTCCATGCCATTCCATGCCATTCCATGCCATTCCATGCCATTCCATGCCATTCCATGCCATTCCATGCCATTCCATGCCATTCCATGCCATTCCATGCCATTCCATGCCATTCCATGCCATTCCATGCCATTCCATGCCGTGCCATGCCGGTGCCATGCCATTCCATGCCATTCCATGCCATTCCATGCCATTCCATGCCATTCCATGCCATTCCATGCCATTCCATGCCATTCCATGCCATTCCATGCCATTCCATGCCATTCCATGCCATTCCATGCCATTCCATGCCATTCCATGCCATTCCATGCCATTCCATGCCATTCCATGCCATTCCATGCCATTCCATGCCATTCCATGCCATTCCATGCCATTCCATGCCATTCCATGCCATTCCATGCCATTCCATGCCATTCCATGCCATTCCATGCCATTCCATGCCATTCCATGCCATTCCATGCCATTCCATGCCATTCCATGCCATTCCATGCCATTCCATGCCATTCCATGCCATTCCATGCCATTCCATGCCATTCCATGCCATTCCATGCCATTCCATGCCATTCCATGCGATTCCATGCCATTCCATGCCGTGCCATGCCGGTGCCATGCCATTCCATGCCATTCCATGCCATTCCATGCCATTCCATGCCATTCCATGCCATTCCATGCCATTCCATGCCATTCCATGCCATTCCATGCCATTCCATGCCATTCCATGCCATTCCATGCCATTCCATGCCATTCCATGCCATTCCATGCCATTCCATGCCATTCCATGCCATTCCATGCCATTCCATGCCATTCCATGCCATTCCATGCCATTCCATGCCATTCCATGCCATTCCATGCCATTCCATGCCATTCCATGCCATTCCATGCCATTCCATGCCATTCCATGCCATTCCATGCCATTCCATGCCATTCCATGCCATTCCATGCCATTCCATGCCATTCCATGCCATTCCATGCCATTCCATGCCATTCCATGCCATTCCATGCCATTCCATGCCATTCCATGCCATTCCATGCCATTCCATGCCATTCCATGCCATTCCATGCCATTCCATGCCATTCCATGCCATTCCATGCCGTGCCATGCCGGTGCCATGCCATTCCATGCCATTCCATGCCATTCCATGCCATTCCATGCCATTCCATGCCATTCCATGCCATTCCATGCCATTCCATGCCATTCCATGCCATTCCATGCCATTCCATGCCATTCCATGCCATTCCATGCCATTCCATGCCATTCCATGCCATTCCATGCCATTCCATGCCATTCCATGCCATTCCATGCCATTCCATGCCATTCCATGCCATTCCATGCCATTCCATGCCATTCCATGCCATTCCATGCCATTCCATGCCATTCCATGCCATTCCATGCCATTCCATGCCATTCCATGCCATTCCATGCCATTCCATGCCATTCCATGCCATTCCATGCCATTCCATGCCATTCCATGCCATTCCATGCCATTCCATGCCATTCCATGCCATTCCATGCCATTCCATGCCATTCCATGCCATTCCATGCCATTCCATGCCATTCCATGCCATTCCATGCCATTCCATGCCATTCCATGCCATTCCATGCCATTCCATGCCATTCCATGCCATTCCATGCCATTCCATGCCATTCCATGCCATTCCATGCCATTCCATGCCATTCCATGCCATTCCATGCCATTCCATGCCATTCCATGCCATTCCATGCCATTCCATGCCATTCCATGCCATTCCATGCCATTCCATGCCATTCCATGCCATTCCATGCCATTCCATGCCATTCCATGCCATTCCATGCCATTCCATGCCATTCCATGCCATTCCATGCCATTCCATGCCATTCCATGCCACTCAATGCGGTGCCATGCCGTGCCATGCCGGTGCCATGCCGTGCCATGCCGGTGCCATGCCGTGCCATGCCGGTGCCATGCCGTGCCATGCCGGTGCCATGCCGTGCCATGCCGGTGCCATGCCGTGCCATGCCGTGCCATGCCGTGCCATGCCGTGCCATGCCGGTGCCATGCCGGTGCCATGCCGGTGCCATGCCGGTGCCATGCCGGTGCCATGTCATTCCATGCCATTCCATGCCATTCCATGCCGTGCCATGCCGGTGCCATGCCGTGCCATGCCGTGCCATGCCGGTGCCATGCCGGTGCCATGCCATTCCATGCCATTCCATGCCATTCCATGCCATTCCATGCCATTCCATGCCATTCCATGCCATTCCATGCCATTCCATGCCATTCCATGCCATTCCATGCCATTCCATGCCATTCCATGCCATTCCATGCCATTCCATGCCATTCCATGCCATTCCATGCCATTCCATGCCATTCCATGCCATTCCATGCCATTCCATGTCATTCCATGCCATTCCATGCCATTCCATGCCGTGCCATGCCGTGCCATGCCGTGCCATGCCGTGCCATGCCGTGCCATGCCGTGCCATGCCGGTGCCATGCCGTGCCATGCCGGTGCCATGCCGTGCCATGCCGTGCCATGCCGGTGCCATGCCGTGCCATGCCGTGCCATGCCGGTGCCATGCCGTGCCATGCCGTGCCATGCCGGTGCCATGCCGTGCCATGCCGTGCCATGCCGGT
Source organism: Cryptus armator (assembly GCA_963971235.1). NCBI lineage: Eukaryota > Metazoa > Arthropoda > Insecta > Hymenoptera > Ichneumonidae > Cryptus > Cryptus armator. The sequence goes on along the minus strand of CAXARG010000041.1, from coordinate 131,207 downwards.
GCCATGCCGTGCCATGCCGGTGCCATGCCGTGCCATGCCGGTGCCATGCCGTGCCATGCCGGTGCCATGCCGTGCCATGCCGGTGCCATGCCGTGCAATGCCGGTGCCATGCCGGTGCCATGCCGTGCCATGCCGGTGCCATGCCGTGCCATGCCGTGCCATGCCGTGCCATGCCGGTGCCATGCCGTGCCATGCCGTGCCATGCCGTGCCATGCCGTGCCATGCCGTGCCATGCCGTGCCATGCCGTGCCATGCCGGTGCCATGCCGTGCCATGCCGGTGCCATGCCGTGCCATGCCGGTGCCATGCCGTGCAATGCCGGTGCCATGCCGGTGCCATGCCGTGCCATGCCGGTGCCATGCCATTCCATGCCATTCCATGCCATTCCATGCCATTCCATGCCATTCCATGCCATTCCATGCCATTCCATGCCATTCCATGCCATTCCATGCCATTCCATGCCATTCCATGCCATTCCATGCCATTCCATGCCATTCCATGCCATTCCATGCCATTCCATGCCATTCCATGCCATTCCATGCCATTCCATGCCATTCCATGCCATTCCATGCCATTCCATGCCATTCCATGCCATTCCATGCCATTCCATGCCATTCCATGCCATTCCATGCCATTCCATGCCATTCCATGCCATTCCATGCCATTCAATGCCATTCCATGCCATTCAATGCCGTGCCATGCCGGTGCCATGCCATTCCATGCCATTCCATGCCATTCCATGCCATTCCATGCCATTCCATGCCATTCCATGCCATTCCATGCCATTCCATGCCATTCCATGCCATTCCATGCCATTCCATGCCATTCCATGCCATTCCATGCCATTCAATGCCATTCCATGCCATTCAATGCCGTGCCATGCCGTGCCATGCGGTGCCATGCCATTCCATGCCATTCCATGCCGTGCCATGCGGTGCCATGCCATTCCATGCCATTCCATGCCATTCCATGCCATTCCATGCCATTCCATGCCATTCCATGCCATTCCATGCCATTCCATGTCATTCCATGCCATTCCATGCCATTCCATGCCGTGCCATGCCGTGCCATGCCGTGCCATGCCGGTGCCATGCCGGTGCCATGCCGTGCCATGCCGGCGCCATGCCGTGCCATGCCGGTGCCATGCCGTGCCATGCCGTGCCATGCCGGCGCCATGCCGTGCCATGCCGTGCCATGCCATTCCATGCCATTCCATGCCATTCCATGCCATTCCATGCCACTCAATGCGGTGCCATGCCGTGCCATGCCGGTGCCATGCCGTGCCATGCCGGTGCCATGCCGTGCCATGCCGGTGCCATGCCGTGCCATGCCGGTGCCATGCCGTGCCATGCCGTGCCATGCCGTGCCATGCCGGTGCCATGCCGTGCCATGCCGGTGCCATGCCGGTGCCATGCCATTCCATGTCATTCCATGCCATTCCATGCCGTGCCATGCCGGTGCCATGCCGTGCCATGCCGTGCCATGCCGGTGCCATGCCGGTGCCATGCCGGTGCCATGCCATTCCATGCCATTCCATGCCATTCCATGCCATTCCATGCCATTCCATGCCATTCCATGCCATTCCATGACATTCCATGCCATTCCATGCCATTCCATGCTATTCCATGCCATTCCATGCCATTCCATGCCATTCCATGCCATTCCATGCCATTCCATGCCATTCCATGCCATTCCATGCCATTCCATGCCATTCCATGCCATTCCATGCCATTCCATGCCATTCCATGCCATTCCATGCCATTCCATGCCATTCCATGCCATTCCATGCCATTCCATGCCATTCCATGCCATTCCATGCCATTCCATGCCATTCCATGCCATTCCATGCCATTCCATGCCATTCCATGCCATTCCATGCCATTCCATGCCGTGCCATGCCGGTGCCATGCCATTCCATGCCATTCCATGCCATTCCATGCCATTCCATGCCATTCCATGCCATTCCATGCCATTCCATGCCATTCCATGCCATTCCATGCCATTCCATGCCATTCCATGCCATTCCATGCCATTCCATGCCATTCCATGCCATTCCATGCCATTCCATGCCATTCCATGCCATTCCATGCCATTCCATGCCATTCCATGCCATTCCATGCCATTCCATGCCATTCCATGCCATTCCATGCCATTCCATGCCATTCCATGCCATTCCATGCCATTCCATGCCATTCCATGCCATTCCATGCCATTCCATGCCATTCCATGCCATTCCATGCCATTCCATGCCATTCCATGCCATTCCATGCCATTCCATGCCATTCCATGCCATTCCATGCCATTCCATGCCATTCCATGCCATTCCATGCCATTCCATGCCATTCCATGCCATTCCATGCCATTCCATGCCATTCCATGCCATTCCATGCCATTCCATGCCATTCCATGCCATTCCATGCCATTCCATGCCATTCCATGCCATTCCATGCCATTCCATGCCATTCCATGCCATTCCATGCCATTCCATGCCATTCCATGCCATTCCATGCCGTGCCATGCCGTGCCATGCCGTGCCATGCCGGTGCCATGCCGTGCCATGCCGTGCCATGCCGGTGCCATGCCGTGCCATGCCGTGCCATGCCGGTGCCATGCCGTGCCATGCCGGTGCCATGCCGTGCCATGCCGGTGCCATGCCGTGCCATGCCGGTGCCATGCCGGTGCCATGCCGGTGCCATGCCGGTGCCATGCCGGTGCCATGCCGGTGCCATGCCGGTGCCATGCCGGTGCCATGCCGGTGCCATGCCGGTGCCATGCCGGTGCCATGCCGTGCCATGCCGGTGCCATGCCGTGCCATGCCGGTGCCATGCCGTGCCATGCCGGTGCCATGCCGTGCCATGCCGGTGCCATGCCGTGCCATGCCGGTGCCATGCCGTGCCATGCCGTGCCATGCCATTCCATGCCATTCCATGCCATTCCATGCCATTCCATGCCATTCCATGCCATTCCATGCCATTCCATGCCACTCAATGCGGTGCCATGCCGTGCCATGCCGGTGCCATGCCGTGCCATGCCGGTGCCATGCCGTGCCATGCCGGTGCCATGCCGTGCCATGCCGGTGCCATGCCGTGCCATGCCGGTGCCATGCCGTGCCATGCCGTGCCATGCCGTGCCATGCCGTGCCATGCCGTGCCATGCCGGTGCCATGCCGGTGCCATGCCATTCCATGTCATTCCATGCCATTCCATGCCGTGCCATGCCGGTGCCATGCCGTGCCATGCCGTGCCATGCCGGTGCCATGCCGGTGCCATGCCGGTGCCATGCCATTCCATGCCATTCCATGCCATTCCATGCCATTCCATGCCATTCCATGCCATTCCATGCCATTCCATGCCATTCCATGCCATTCCATGCCATTCCATGCCATTCCATGCCATTCCATGCCATTCCATGCCATTCCATGCCATTCCATGCCATTCCATGCCATTCCATGCCATTCCATGCCATTCCATGCCATTCCATGCCATTCCATGCCATTCCATGCCATTCCATGCCATTCCATGCCATTCCATGCCATTCCATGCCATTCCATGCCATTCCATGCCATTCCATGCCATTCCATGCCATTCCATGCCATTCCATGCCATTCCATGCCATTCCATGCCATTCAATGCCGTGCCATGCCGTGCCATGCCGTGCCATGCCGGTGCCATGCCGTGCCATGCCGGTGCCATGCCGTGCCATGCCGGTGCCATGCCGTGCCATGCCGGTGCCATGCCGTGCCATGCCGGTGCCATGCCGTGCAATGCCGGTGCCATGCCGGTGCCATGCCGTGCCATGCCGTGCCATGCCGTGCCATGCCGGTGCCATGCCGTGCCATGCCGTGCCATGCCGGTGCCATGCCGTGCCATGCCGGTGCCATGCCGGTGCCATGCCATTCCATGCCATTCCATGCCATTCCATGCCATTCCATGCCATTCCATGCCATTCCATGCCATTCCATGCCATTCCATGCCATTCCATGCCATTCCATGCCATTCCATGCCATTCCATGCCATTCCATGCCATTCCATGCCATTCCATGCCATTCCATGCCATTCCATGCCATTCCATGCCATTCCATGCCATTCCATGCCATTCAATGCCGTGCCATGCCGTGCCATGCGGTGCGATGCCATTCCATGCCATTCCATGCCGTGCCATGCGGTGCCATGCCATTCCATGCCATTCCATGCGATTCCATGCCATTCCATGCCATTCCATGCCATTCCATGCCATTCCATGCCATTCCATGCCATTCCATGCCATTCCATGCCATTCCATGCCATTCCATGCCATTCCATGCCATTCCATGCCATTCCATGCCATTCCATGCCATTCCATGCCATTCCATGCCATTCCATGCCATTCCATGCCATTCCATGCCATTCCATGCCATTCCATGCCATTCCATGCCATTCCATGCCATTCCATGCCATTCCATGCCATTCCATGCCATTCCATGCCATTCCATGCCATTCCATGCCATTCCATGCCATTCCATGCCATTCCATGCCATTCCATGCCATTCCATGCCATTCCATGCCATTCCATGCCATTCCATGCCATTCCATGCCATTCCATGCCATTCCATGCCATTCCATGCCATTCCATGCCATTCCATGCCATTCCATGCCGTGCCATGCCGTGCCATGCCGTGCCATGCCGTGCCATGCCGTGCCATGCCGTGCCATGCCGTGCCATGCCGTGCCATGCCGGTGCCATGCCGTGCCATGCCGGTGCCATGCCGTGCCATGCCGTGCCATGCCGTGCCATGCCGTGCCATGCCGTGCCATGCCGTGCCATGCCGTGCCATGCCGTGCCATGCCGGTGCCATGCCGTGCCATGCCGTGCCATGCCGGTGCCATGCCGTGCCATGCCGTGCCATGCCGGTGCCATGCCGTGCCATGCCGGTGCCATGCCGTGCCATGCCGGTGCCATGCCGGTGCCATGCCGGTGCCATGCCGGTGCCATGCCGGTGCCATGCCGGTGCCATGCCGTGCCATGCCGGTGCCATGCCGTGCCATGCCGGTGCCATGCCGTGCCATGCCGGTGCCATGCCGTGCCATGCCGGTGCCATGCCGTGCCATGCCGGTGCCATGCCGTGCCATGCCGGTGCCATGCCGTGCCATGCCGGTGCCATGCCGTGCCATGCCGGTGCCATGCCGTGCCATGCCGGTGCCATGCCGTGCCATGCCGTGCCATGCCATTCCATGCCATTCCATGCCATTCCATGCCATTCCATGCCATTCCATGCCACTCAATGCGGTGCCATGCCGTGCCATGCCGGTGCCATGCCGTGCCATGCCGGTGCCATGCCGTGCCATGCCGGTGCCATGCCGTGCCATGCCGGTGCCATGCCGGTGCCATGCCGTGCCATGCCGGTGCCATGCCGTGCCATGCCGTGCCATGCCGTGCCATGCCGGTGCCATGCCGGTGCCATGCCATTCCATGTCATTCCATGCCATTCCATGCCATTCCATGCCATTCCATGCCATTCCATGCCATTCCATGCCATTCCATGCCATTCCATGCCATTCCATGCCATTCCATGCCATTCCATGCCATTCCATGCCATTCCATGCCATTCCATGCCATTCCATGCCATTCCATGCCATTCCATGCCATTCCATGCCATTCCATGCCATTCCATGCCATTCCATGCCATTCCATGCCATTCCATGCCATTCCATGCCATTCCATGCCATTCCATGCCATTCCATGCCATTCCATGCCATTCCATGCCATTCCATGCCATTCCATGCCATTCCATGCCATTCCATGCCATTCCATGCCATTCCATGCCATTCCATGCCATTCCATGCCATTCCATGCCATTCCATGCCATTCCATGCCATTCCATGCCATTCCATGCCATTCCATGCCATTCCATGCCATTCCATGCCATTCCATGCCATTCCATGCCGTGCCATGCCGTGCCATGCCGTGCCATGCCGTGCCATGCCGGTGCCATGCCGTGCCATGCCGGTGCCATGCCGTGCCATGCCGTGCCATGCCGGTGCCATGCCGTGCCATGCCGTGCCATGCCGGTGCCATGCCGTGCCATGCCGTGCCATGCCGGTGCCATGCCGTGCCATGCCGTGCCATGCCGGTGCCATGCCGTGCCATGCCGTGCCATGCCGGTGCCATGCCGTGCCATGCCGGTGCCATGCCGTGCCATGCCGGTGCCATGCCGGTGCCATGCCGGTGCCATGCCGGTGCCATGCCGGTGCCATGCCGGTGCCATGCCGTGCCATGCCGGTGCCATGCCGTGCCATGCCGGTGCCATGCCGTGCCATGCCGGTGCCATGCCGTGCCATGCCGGTGCCATGCCGTGCCATGCCGGTGCCATGCCGTGCCATGCCGGTGCCATGCCGTGCCATGCCGTGCCATGCCATTCCATGCCATTCCATGCCATTCCATGCCATTCCATGCCACTCAATGCGGTGCCATGCCGTGCCATGCCGGTGCCATGCCGTGCCATGCCGGTGCCATGCCGTGCCATGCCGGTGCCATGCCGGTGCCATGCCGTGCCATGCCGGTGCCATGCCGTGCCATGCCGTGCCATGCCGTGCCATGCCGTGCCATGCCGTGCCATGCCGTGCCATGCCGGTGCCATGCCGGTGCCATGCCATTCCATGTCATTCCATGCCATTCCATGTCATTCCATGCCATTCCATGCCATTCCATGCCATTCCATGCCGTGCCATGCCGGTGCCATGCCGGTGCCATGCCATTCCATGCCATTCCATGCCATTCCATGCCATTCCATGCCATTCCATGCCATTCCATGCCATTCCATGCCATTCCATGCCATTCCATGCCATTCCATGCCATTCCATGCCATTCCATGCCATTCCATGCCATTCCATGCCATTCCATGCCATTCCATGCCATTCCATGCCATTCCATGCCATTCCATGCCATTCCATGCCATTCCATGCCATTCCATGCCATTCCATGCCATTCCATGCCATTCCATGCCATTCCATGCCATTCCATGCCATTCCATGCCATTCCATGCCATTCCATGCCATTCCATGCCATTCCATGCCATTCCATGCCATTCCATGCCATTCCATGCCATTCCATGCCATTCCATGCCATTCCATGCCATTCCATGCCATTCCATGCCATTCCATGCCATTCCATGCCATTCCATGCCATTCCATGCCATTCCATGCCATTCCATGCCATTCCATGCCATTCCATGCCATTCCATGCCATTCCATGCCATTCCATGCCATTCCATGCCATTCCATGCCATTCCATGCCATTCCATGCCATTCCATGCCATTCCATGCCATTCCATGCCATTCCATGCCATTCCATGCCATTCCATGCCATTCCATGCCATTCCATGCCATTCCATGCCATTCCATGCCATTCCATGCCATTCCATGCCATTCCATGCCATTCCATGCCATTCCATGCCATTCCATGCCATTCCATGCCATTCCATGCCATTCCATGCCATTCCATGCCATTCCGATGCCATTCCATGCCATTCCATGCCATTCCATGCCATTCCATGCCATTCCATGCCATTCCATGCCATTCCATGCCATTCCATGCCATTCCATGCCATTCCATGCCATTCCATGCCATTCCATGCCATTCCATGCCATTCCATGCCATTCCATGCCATTCCATGCCATTCCATGCCATTCCATGCCATTCCATGCCATTCCATGCCATTCCATGCCATTCCATGCCATTCCATGCCATTCCATGCCATTCCATGCCATTCCATGCCATTCAATGCCGTGCCATGCCGTGCCATGCCGTGCCATGCCGGTGCCATGCCGGTGCCATGCCGTGCCATGCCGGTGCCATGCCGTGCCATGCCGGTGCCATGCCGTGCCATGCCGTGCCATGCCGGTGCCATGCCGTCCCATGCCGGTGCCATGCCGTGCCATGCCGGTGCCATGCCGTGCCATGCCGGTGCCATGCCGGTGCCATGCCGTGCCATGCCGGTGCCATGCCGTGCCATGCCGGTGCCATGCCGGTGCCATGCCGTGCCATGCCGGTGCCATGCCGTGCCATGCCGGTGCCATGCCGTGCCATGCCGGTGCCATGCCGTGCAATGCCGTGCCATGCCGGTGCCATGCCGTGCCATGCCGTGCCATGCCATTCCATGCCATTCCATGCCATTCCATGCCATTCCATGCCACTCAATGCGGTGCCATGCCGTGCCATGCCGGTGCCATGCCGTGCCATGCCGGTGCCATGCCGTGCCATGCCGGTGCCATGCCGGTGCCATGCCGTGCCATGCCGGTGCCATGCCGTGCCATGCCGTGCCATGCCGTGCCATGCCGGTGCCATGCCGGTGCCATGCCATTCCATGTCATTCCATGCCATTCCATGTCATTCCATGCCATTCCATGCCATTCCATGCCATTCCATGCCGTGCCATGCCGGTGCCATGCCGGTGCCATGCCATTCCATGCCATTCCATGCCATTCCATGCCATTCCATGCCATTCCATGCCGGTGCCATGCCATTCCATGCCATTCCATGCCATTCCATGCCATTCCATGCCATTCCATGCCATTCCATGCCATTCCATGCCATTCCATGCCATTCCATGCCATTCCATGCCATTCCATGCCATTCCATGCCATTCCATGCCATTCCATGCCATTCCATGCCATTCCATGCCATTCCATGCCATTCCATGCCATTCCATGCCATTCCATGCCATTCCATGCCATTCCATGCCATTCCATGCCATTCCATGCCATTCCATGCCATTCCATGCCATTCCATGCCATTCCATGCCGTGCCATGCCGTGCCATGCCGTGCCATGCCGTGCCATGCCGGTGCCATGCCGTGCCATGCCGGTGCCATGCCGTGCCATGCCGTGCCATGCCGGTGCCATGCCGTGCCATGCCGTGCCATGCCGGTGCCATGCCGTGCCATGCCGTGCCATGCCGGTGCCATGCCGTGCCATGCCGTGCCATGCCGGTGCCATGCCGTGCCATGCCGTGCCATGCCGGTGCCATGCCGTGCCATGCCGGTGCCATGCCGTGCCATGCCGGTGCCATGCCGGTGCCATGCCGGTGCCATGCCGGTGCCATGCCGGTGCCATGCCGGTGCCATGCCGTGCCATGCCGGTGCCATGCCGTGCCATGCCGGTGCCATGCCGTGCCATGCCGGTGCCATGCCGTGCCATGCCGGTGCCATGCCGTGCCATGCCGGTGCCATGCCGTGCCATGCCGGTGCCATGCCGTGCCATGCCGTGCCATGCCATTCCATGCCATTCCATGCCATTCCATGCCATTCCATGCCACTCAATGCGGTGCCATGCCGTGCCATGCCGGTGCCATGCCGTGCCATGCCGGTGCCATGCCGTGCCATGCCGGTGCCATGCCGGTGCCATGCCGTGCCATGCCGGTGCCATGCCGTGCCATGCCGTGCCATGCCGTGCCATGCCGTGCCATGCCGTGCCATGCCGTGCCATGCCGGTGCCATGCCGGTGCCATGCCATTCCATGTCATTCCATGCCATTCCATGTCATTCCATGCCATTCCATGCCATTCCATGCCATTCCATGCCGTGCCATGCCGGTGCCATGCCGGTGCCATGCCATTCCATGCCATTCCATGCCATTCCATGCCATTCCATGCCATTCCATGCCATTCCATGCCATTCCATGCCATTCCATGCCGGTGCCATGCCATTCCATGCCATTCCATGCCATTCCATGCCATTCCATGCCATTCCATGCCATTCCATGCCATTCCATGCCATTCCATGCCATTCCATGCCATTCCATGCCATTCCATGCCATTCCATGCCATTCCATGCCATTCCATGCCATTCCATGCCATTCCATGCCATTCCATGCCATTCCATGCCATTCCATGCCATTCCATGCCATTCCATGCCATTCCATGCCATTCCATCCATTCCATGCCATTCCATGCCATTCCATGCCATTCCATGCCATTCCATGCCATTCCATGCCATTCCATGCCATTCCATGCCATTCCATGCCATTCCATGCCATTCCATGCCATTCCATGCCATTCCATGCCATTCCATGCCATTCCATGCCATTCCATGCCATTCCATGCCATTCCATGCCATTCCATGCCATTCCATGCCATTCCATGCCATTCCATGCCATTCCATGCCATTCCATGCCATTCCATGCCATTCCATGCCATTCCATGCCATTCCATGCCATTCCATGCCATTCCATGCCATTCCATGCCATTCCATGCCATTCCATGCCATTCCATGCCATTCCATGCCATTCCATGCCATTCCATGCCATTCGATGCCATTCCATGCCATTCCATGCCATTCCATGCCATTCCATGCCATTCCATGCCATTCCATGCCATTCCATGCCATTCCATGCCATTCCATGCCATTCCATGCCATTCCATGCCATTCCATGCCATTCCATGCCATTCCATGCCATTCCATGCCATTCCATGCCATTCAATGCCGTGCCATGCCGTGCCATGCCGTGCCATGCCGGTGCCATGCCGTGCCATGCCGGTGCCATGCCGTGCCATGCCGGTGCCATGCCGTGCCATGCCGGTGCCATGCCGTGCCATGCCGTGCCATGCCGGTGCCATGCCGTCCCATGCCGGTGCCATGCCGTGCCATGCCGGTGCCATGCCGTGCCATGCCGGTGCCATGCCGGTGCCATGCCGTGCCATGCCGGTGCCATGCCGTGCCATGCCGGTGCCATGCCGGTGCCATGCCGTGCCATGCCGGTGCCATGCCGTGCCATGCCGGTGCCATGCCGTGCCATGCCGGTGCCATGCCGTGCAATGCCGTGCCATGCCGGTGCCATGCCGTGCCATGCCGTGCCATGCCATTCCATGCCATTCCATGCCATTCCATGCCATTCCATGCCACTCAATGCGGTGCCATGCCGTGCCATGCCGGTGCCATGCCGTGCCATGCCGGTGCCATGCCGTGCCATGCCGGTGCCATGCCGGTGCCATGCCGTGCCATGCCGGTGCCATGCCGTGCCATGCCGTGCCATGCCGTGCCATGCCGGTGCCATGCCGGTGCCATGCCATTCCATGTCATTCCATGCCATTCCATGTCATTCCATGCCATTCCATGCCATTCCATGCCATTCCATGCCGTGCCATGCCGGTGCCATGCCGGTGCCATGCCATTCCATGCCATTCCATGCCATTCCATGCCATTCCATGCCATTCCATGCCGGTGCCATGCCATTCCATGCCATTCCATGCCATTCCATGCCATTCCATGCCATTCCATGCCATTCCATGCCATTCCATGCCATTCCATGCCATTCCATGCCATTCCATGCCATTCCATGCCATTCCATGCCATTCCATGCCATTCCATGCCATTCCATGCCATTCCATGCCATTCCATGCCATTCCATGCCATTCCATGCCATTCCATGCCATTCCATGCCATTCCATGCCATTCCATGCCATTCCATGCCATTCCATGCCATTCCATGCCATTCCATGCCATTCCATGCCATTCCATGCCATTCCATGCCATTCCATGCCATTCCATGCCATTCCATGCCATTCCATGCCATTCCATGCCATTCCATGCCATTCCATGCCATTCCATGCCATTCCATGCCATTCCATGCCATTCCATGCCATTCCATGCCATTCCATGCCATTCCATGCCATTCCATGCCATTCGATGCCATTCCATGCCATTCCATGCCATTCCATGCCATTCCATGCCATTCCATGCCATTCCATGCCATTCCATGCCATTCCATGCCATTCCATGCCATTCCATGCCATTCCATGCCATTCCATGCCATTCCATGCCATTCCATGCCATTCCATGCCATTCCATGCCATTCCATGCCATTCCATGCCATTCCATGCCATTCCATGCCATTCCATGCCATTCCATGCCATTCAATGCCGTGCCATGCCGTGCCATGCCGTGCCATGCCGGTGCCATGCCGTGCCATGCCGGTGCCATGCCGTGCCATGCCGGTGCCATGCCGTGCCATGCCGTGCCATGCCGGTGCCATGCCGTCCCATGCCGGTGCCATGCCGTGCCATGCCGGTGCCATGCCGTGCCATGCCGGTGCCATGCCGGTGCCATGCCGTGCCATGCCGGTGCCATGCCGTGCCATGCCGGTGCCATGCCGTGCCATGCCGGTGCCATGCCGGTGCCATGCCGTGCCATGCCGGTGCCATGCCGTGCCATGCCGGTGCCATGCCGTGCCATGCCGGTGCCATGCCGTGCAATGCCGGTGCCATGCCGGTGCCATGCCGTGCCATGCCGGTGCCATGCCGTGCCATGCCGTGCCATGCCGGTGCCATGCCGTGCCATGCCGGTGCCATGCCGTGCCATGCCGTGCCATGCCGGTGCCATGCCGGTGCCATGCCGGTGCCATGCCATTCCATGCCATTCCATGCCATTCCATGCCATTCCATGCCATTCCATGCCATTCCATGCCATTCCATGCCATTCCATGCCATTCCATGCCATTCCATGCCATTCCATGCCATTCCATGCCATTCCATGCCATTCCATGCCATTCCATGCCATTCCATGCCATTCCATGCCATTCCATGCCATTCCATGCCATTCCATGCCATTCCATGCCATTCCATGCCATTCAATGCCATTCCATGCCATTCAATGCCGTGCCATGCCGTGCCATGCGGTGCCATGCCATTCCATGCCATTCCATGCCGTGCCATGCGGTGCCATGCCATTCCATGCCATTCCATGCCATTCCATGCCATTCCATGCCATTCCATGCCATTCCATGCCATTCCATGCCATTCCATGCCATTCCATGCCATTCCATGCCATTCCATGCCATTCCATGCCATTCAATGCCATTCCATGCCATTCAATGCCGTGCCATGCCGTGCCATGCGGTGCCATGCCATTCCATGCCATTCCATGCCGTGCCATGCGGTGCCATGCCATTCCATGCCATTCCATGCCATTCCATGCCATTCCATGCCATTCCATGCCATTCCATGCCATTCCATGCCATTCCATGCCATTCCATGCCATTCCATGCCATTCCATGCCATTCCATGCCATTCCATGCCATTCCATGCCATTCCATGCCATTCCATGCCATTCCATGCCATTCCATGCCATTCCATGCCATTCCATGCCATTCCATGCCATTCCATGCCATTCCATGCCATTCCATGCCATTCCATGCCATTCCATGCCATTCCATGCCATTCCATGCCATTCCATGCCATTCCATGCCATTCCATGCCATTCCATGCCATTCCATGCCATTCCATGCCATTCCATGCCATTCCATGCCATTCCATGCCATTCCATGCCATTCCATGCCATTCCATGCCATTCCATGCCATTCCATGCCATTCCATGCCATTCCATGCCATTCCATGCCATTCCATGCCATTCCATGCCATTCCATGCCATTCCATGCCATTCCATGCCATTCCATGCCATTCCATGCCATTCCATGCCATTCCATGCCATTCCATGCCATTCCATGCCATTCCATGCCATTCCATGCCATTCCATGCCATTCCATGCCATTCCATGCCATTCCATGCGGTGCCATGCCGTGCCATGCCGGTGCCATGCCGTGCCATGCCGGTGCCATGCCGTGCCATGCCGGTGCCATGCCGTGCCATGCCGGTGCCATGCCGTGCCATGCCGGTGCCATGCCGTGCCATGCCGTGCCATGCCGTGCCATGCCGGTGCCATGCCGTGCCATGCCGGTGCCATGCCGGTGCCATGCCATTCCATGTCATTCCATGCCATTCCATGTCATTCCATGCCATTCCATGCCATTCCATGCCGTGGCATGCCGGTGCCATGCCGTGCCATGCCGTGCCATGCCGGTGCCATGCCGGTGCCATGCCATTCCATGCCATTCCATGCCATTCCATGCCATTCCATGCCATTCCATGCCATTCCATGCCATTCCATGCCATTCCATGCCATTCCATGCCATTCCATGACATTCCATGCCATTCCATGCCATTCCATGCCATTCCATGCCATTCCATGCCATTCCATGCCATTCCATGCCATTCCATGCCATTCCATGCCATTCCATGCCATTCCATGCCATTCCATGCCATTCCATGCCATTCCATGCCATTCCATGCCATTCCATGCCATTCCATGCCATTCCATGCCATTCCATGCCATTCCATGCCATTCCATGCCATTCCATGCCATTCCATGCCATTCCATGCCATTCCATGCCATTCCATGCCATTCCATGCCATTCCATGCCATTCCATGCCATTCCATGCCATTCCATGCCATTCCATGCCATTCCATGCCATTCCATGCCATTCCATGCCATTCCATGCCATTCCATGCCATTCCATGCCATTCCATGCCATTCCATGCCATTCCATGCCATTCCATGCCATTCCATGCCATTCCATGCCATTCCATGCCATTCCATGCCATTCCATGCCATTCCATGCCATTCCATGCCATTCCATGCCATTCCATGCCATTCCATGCCATTCCATGCCATTCCATGCCATTCCATGCCATTCCATGCCATTCCATGCCATTCCATGCCATTCCATGCCATTCAATGCCGTGCCATGCCGTGCCATGCCGTGCCATGCCGGTGCCATGCCGTGCCATGCCGGTGCCATGCCGTGCCATGCCGGTGCCATGCCGTGCCATGCCGGTGCCATGCCGTGCCATGCCGGTGCCATGCCGGTGCCATGCCGTGCCATGCCGGTGCCATGCCGTGCCATGCCGTGCCATGCCGGTGCCATGCCGTGCCATGCCGGTGCCATGCCGTGCGATGCCGGTGCCATGCCGTGCCATGCCGGTGCCATGCCGTGCCATGCCGGTGCCATGCCGGTGCCATGCCATTCCATGCCATTCCATGCCATTCCATGCCATTCCATGCCATTCCATGCCATTCCATGCCATTCCATGCCATTCCATGCCATTCCATGCCATTCCATGCCATTCCATGCCATTCCATGCCATTCCATGCCATTCCATGCCATTCCATGCCATTCCATGCCATTCCATGCCATTCCATGCCATTCCATGCCATTCCATGCCATTCCATGCCATTCCATGCCATTCCATGCCATTCCATGCCATTCCATGCCATTCCATGCCATTCCATGCCATTCCATGCCATTCCATGCCATTCCATGCCATTCCATGCCATTCCATGCCATTCCATGCCATTCCATGCCATTCCATGCCATTCCATGCCATTCCATGCCATTCCATGCCATTCCATGCCATTCCATGCCATTCCATGCCATTCCATGCCATTCCATGCCATTCCATGCCATTCCATGCCATTCCATGCCATTCCATGCCATTCCATGCCATTCCATGCCATTCCATGCCATTCCATGCCATTCCATGCCATTCAATGCCATTCCATGCCATTCCATGCCATTCAATGCCGTGCCATGCCGTGCCATGCGGTGCCATGCCATTCCATGCCATTCCATGCCGTGCCATGCGGTGCCATGCCATTCCATGCCATTCCATGCCATTCCATGCCATTCCATGCCATTCCATGCCATTCCATGCCATTCCATGCCATTCCATGCCATTCCATGCCATTCCATGCCATTCCATGCCATTCCATGCCATTCCATGCCATTCCATGCCATTCCATGCCATTCCATGCCATTCCATGCCATTCCATGCCATTCCATGCCATTCCATGCCATTCCATGCCATTCCATGCCATTCCATGCCATTCCATGCCATTCCATGCCATTCCATGCCATTCCATGCCATTCCATGCCATTCCATGCCATTCCATGCCATTCCATGCCATTCCATGCCATTCCATGCCATTCCATGCCATTCCATGCCATTCCATGCCATTCCATGCCATTCCATGCCATTCCATGCCATTCCATGCCATTCCATGCCATTCCATGCCATTCCATGCCATTCCATGCCATTCCATGCCATTCCATGCCATTCCATGCCATTCCATGCCATTCCATGCCATTCCATGCCATTCCATGCCATTCCATGCCATTCCATGCCATTCCATGCCATTCCATGCCATTCCATGCCATTCCATGCCATTCCATGCCATTCCATGCCATTCCATGCCATTCAATGCCATTCCATGCCATTCAATGCCGTGCCATGCCGTGCCATGCGGTGCCATGCCGGTGCCATGCCGTGCCATGCCGGTGCCATGCCGTGCCATGCCGGTGCCATGCCGTGCCATGCCGTGCCATGCCGGTGCCATGCCGTGCCATGCCGGTGCCATGCCGTGCCATGCCGGTGCCATGCCGGTGCCATGCCGTGCCATGCCGTGCCATGCCGGTGCCATGCCGTGCCATGCCGGTGCCATGCCATTCCATGCCATTCCATGCCATTCCATGCCATTCCATGCCACTCAATGCGGTGCCATGCCGTGCCATGCCGGTGCCATGCCGTGCCATGCCGGTGCCATGCCGTGCCATGCCGGTGCCATGCCGTGCCATGCCGGTGCCATGCCGTGCCATGCCGGTGCCATGCCGTGCCATGCCGTGCCATGCCGTGCCATGCCGTGCCATGCCGGTGCCATGCCGGTGCCATGCCGGTGCCATGCCGGTGCCATGCCGGTGCCATGCCGGTGCCATGTCATTCCATGCCATTCCATGCCATTCCATGCCGTGCCATGCCGGTGCCATGCCGTGCCATGCCGTGCCATGCCGGTGCCATGCCGGTGCCATGCCATTCCATGCCATTCCATGCCATTCCATGCCATTCCATGCCATTCCATGCCATTCCATGCCATTCCATGCCATTCCATGCCATTCCATGCCATTCCATGCCATTCCATGCCATTCCATGCCATTCCATGCCATTCCATGCCATTCCATGCCATTCCATGCCATTCCATGCCATTCCATGCCATTCCATGCCATTCCATGTCATTCCATGCCATTCCATGCCATTCCATGCCGTGCCATGCCGTGCCATGCCGTGCCATGCCGTGCCATGCCGTGCCATGCCGTGCCATGCCGGTGCCATGCCGTGCCATGCCGGTGCCATGCCGTGCCATGCCGGTGCCATGCCGTGCCATGCCGTGCCATGCCGGTGCCATGCCGTGCCATGCCGTGCCATGCCGGTGCCATGCCGTGCCATGCCGTGCCATGCCGGTGCCATGCCGTGCCATGCCGTGCCATGCCGGTGCCATGCCGTGCCATGCCGGTGCCATGCCGTGCCATGCCGGTGCCATGCCGTGCCATGCCGGTGCCATGCCGTGCCATGCCGGTGCCATGCCGTGCCATGCCGGTGCCATGCCGTGCAATGCCGGTGCCATGCCGGTGCCATGCCGTGCCATGCCGGTGCCATGCCGTGCCATGCCGTGCCATGCCGTGCCATGCCGGTGCCATGCCGTGCCATGCCGTGCCATGCCGTGCCATGCCGTGCCATGCCGTGCCATGCCGTGCCATGCCGGTGCCATGCCGTGCCATGCCGGTGCCATGCCGTGCCATGCCGGTGCCATGCCGTGCAATGCCGGTGCCATGCCGGTGCCATGCCGTGCCATGCCGGTGCCATGCCATTCCATGCCATTCCATGCCATTCCATGCCATTCCATGCCATTCCATGCCATTCCATGCCATTCCATGCCATTCCATGCCATTCCATGCCATTCCATGCCATTCCATGCCATTCCATGCCATTCCATGCCATTCCATGCCATTCCATGCCATTCCATGCCATTCCATGCCATTCCATGCCATTCCATGCCATTCCATGCCATTCCATGCCATTCCATGCCATTCCATGCCATTCCATGCCATTCCATGCCATTCCATGCCATTCCATGCCATTCCATGCCATTCCATGCCATTCCATGCCATTCCATGCCATTCCATGCCATTCAATGCCATTCCATGCCATTCAATGCCGTGCCATGCCGGTGCCATGCCATTCCATGCCATTCCATGCCATTCCATGCCATTCCATGCCATTCCATGCCATTCCATGCCATTCCATGCCATTCCATGCCATTCCATGCCATTCCATGCCATTCCATGCCATTCCATGCCATTCAATGCCATTCCATGCCATTCAATGCCGTGCCATGCCGTGCCATGCGGTGCCATGCCATTCCATGCCATTCCATGCCGTGCCATGCGGTGCCATGCCATTCCATGCCATTCCATGCCATTCCATGCCATTCCATGCCATTCCATGCCATTCCATGCCATTCCATGCCATTCCATGTCATTCCATGCCATTCCATGCCATTCCATGCCGTGCCATGCCGTGCCATGCCGTGCCATGCCGGTGCCATGCCGGTGCCATGCCGTGCCATGCCGGCGCCATGCCGTGCCATGCCGGTGCCATGCCGTGCCATGCCGTGCCATGCCGGCGCCATGCCGGCGCCATGCCGTGCCATGCCGTGCCATGCCATTCCATGCCATTCCATGCCATTCCATGCCATTCCATGCCACTCAATGCGGTGCCATGCCGTGCCATGCCGGTGCCATGCCGTGCCATGCCGGTGCCATGCCGTGCCATGCCGGTGCCATGCCGTGCCATGCCGGTGCCATGCCGTGCCATGCCGTGCCATGCCGTGCCATGCCGGTGCCATGCCGTGCCATGCCGGTGCCATGCCGGTGCCATGCCATTCCATGTCATTCCATGCCATTCCATGCCGTGCCATGCCGGTGCCATGCCGTGCCATGCCGTGCCATGCCGGTGCCATGCCGGTGCCATGCCGGTGCCATGCCATTCCATGCCATTCCATGCCATTCCATGCCATTCCATGCCATTCCATGCCATTCCATGCCATTCCATGACATTCCATGCCATTCCATGCCATTCCATGCCATTCCATGCCATTCCATGCCATTCCATGCCATTCCATGCCATTCCATGCCATTCCATGCCATTCCATGCCATTCCATGCCATTCCATGCCATTCCATGCCATTCCATGCCATTCCATGCCATTCCATGCCATTCCATGCCATTCCATGCCATTCCATGCCATTCCATGCCATTCCATGCCATTCCATGCCATTCCATGCCATTCCATGCCATTCCATGCCGTGCCATGCCGGTGCCATGCCATTCCATGCCATTCCATGCCATTCCATGCCATTCCATGCCATTCCATGCCATTCCATGCCATTCCATGCCATTCCATGCCATTCCATGCCATTCCATGCCATTCCATGCCATTCCATGCCATTCCATGCCATTCCATGCCATTCCATGCCATTCCATGCCATTCCATGCCATTCCATGCCATTCCATGCCATTCCATGCCATTCCATGCCATTCCATGCCATTCCATGCCATTCCATGCCATTCCATGCCATTCCATGCCATTCCATGCCATTCCATGCCATTCCATGCCATTCCATGCCATTCCATGCCATTCCATGCCATTCCATGCCATTCCATGCCATTCCATGCCATTCCATGCCATTCCATGCCATTCCATGCCATTCCATGCCATTCCATGCCATTCCATGCCATTCCATGCCATTCCATGCCATTCCATGCCATTCCATGCCATTCCATGCCATTCCATGCCATTCCATGCCATTCCATGCCATTCCATGCCATTCCATGCCATTCCATGCCATTCCATGCCATTCCATGCCATTCCATGCCATTCCATGCCATTCCATGCCATTCCATGCCATTCCATGCCATTCCATGCCATTCCATGCCATTCCATGCCATTCCATGCCGTGCCATGCCGGTGCCATGCCGTGCCATGCCGTGCCATGCCGGTGCCATGCCGTGCCATGCCGTGCCATGCCGGTGCCATGCCGTGCCATGCCGGTGCCATGCCGGTGCCATGCCGGTGCCATGCCGGTGCCATGCCGGTGCCATGCCGGTGCCATGCCGGTGCCATGCCGGTGCCATGCCGGTGCCATGCCGGTGCCATGCCGGTGCCATGCCGTGCCATGCCGGTGCCATGCCGTGCCATGCCGGTGCCATGCCGTGCCATGCCGGTGCCATGCCGTGCCATGCCGGTGCCATGCCGTGCCATGCCGGTGCCATGCCGTGCCATGCCGTGCCATGCCATTCCATGCCATTCCATGCCATTCCATGCCATTCCATGCCATTCCATGCCATTCCATGCCATTCCATGCCACTCAATGCGGTGCCATGCCGTGCCATGCCGGTGCCATGCCGTGCCATGCCGGTGCCATGCCGTGCCATGCCGGTGCCATGCCGTGCCATGCCGGTGCCATGCCGTGCCATGCCGGTGCCATGCCGTGCCATGCCGTGCCATGCCGTGCCATGCCGTGCCATGCCGTGCCATGCCGGTGCCATGCCGGTGCCATGCCATTCCATGTCATTCCATGCCATTCCATGCCGTGCCATGCCGGTGCCATGCCGTGCCATGCCGTGCCATGCCGGTGCCATGCCGGTGCCATGCCGGTGCCATGCCATTCCATGCCATTCCATGCCATTCCATGCCATTCCATGCCATTCCATGCCATTCCATGCCATTCCATGCCATTCCATGCCATTCCATGCCATTCCATGCCATTCCATGCCATTCCATGCCATTCCATGCCATTCCATGCCATTCCATGCCATTCCATGCCATTCCATGCCATTCCATGCCATTCCATGCCATTCCATGCCATTCCATGCCATTCCATGCCATTCCATGCCATTCCATGCCATTCCATGCCATTCCATGCCATTCCATGCCATTCCATGCCATTCCATGCCATTCCATGCCATTCCATGCCATTCCATGCCATTCCATGCCATTCCATGCCATTCCATGCCATTCCATGCCATTCCATGCCATTCCATGCCATTCCATGCCATTCCATGCCATTCCATGCCATTCCATGCCATTCCATGCCATTCCATGCCATTCCATGCCATTCCATGCCATTCCATGCCATTCAATGCCGTGCCATGCCGTGCCATGCCGTGCCATGCCGGTGCCATGCCGTGCCATGCCGGTGCCATGCCGTGCCATGCCGGTGCCATGCCGTGCCATGCCGGTGCCATGCCGTGCCATGCCGGTGCCATGCCGTGCAATGCCGGTGCCATGCCGGTGCCATGCCGTGCCATGCCGTGCCATGCCGTGCCATGCCGGTGCCATGCCGTGCCATGCCGTGCCATGCCGGTGCCATGCCGTGCCATGCCGGTGCCATGCCGGTGCCATGCCATTCCATGCCATTCCATGCCATTCCATGCCATTCCATGCCATTCCATGCCATTCCATGCCATTCCATGCCATTCCATGCCATTCCATGCCATTCCATGCCATTCCATGCCATTCCATGCCATTCCATGCCATTCCATGCCATTCCATGCCATTCCATGCCATTCCATGCCATTCCATGCCATTCAATGCCGTGCCATGCCGTGCCATGCGGTGCGATGCCATTCCATGCCATTCCATGCCGTGCCATGCGGTGCCATGCCATTCCATGCCATTCCATGCCGTGCCATGCGGTGCCATGCCATTCCATGCCATTCCATGCGATTCCATGCCATTCCATGCCATTCCATGCCATTCCATGCCATTCCATGCCATTCCATGCCATTCCATGCCATTCCATGCCATTCCATGCCATTCCATGCCATTCCATGCCATTCCATGCCATTCCATGCCATTCCATGCCATTCCATGCCATTCCATGCCATTCCATGCCATTCCATGCCATTCCATGCCATTCCATGCCATTCCATGCCATTCCATGCCATTCCATGCCATTCCATGCCATTCCATGCCATTCCATGCCATTCCATGCCATTCCATGCCATTCCATGCCATTCCATGCCATTCCATGCCATTCCATGCCATTCCATGCCATTCCATGCCATTCCATGCCATTCCATGCCATTCCATGCCATTCCATGCCATTCCATGCCATTCCATGCCATTCCATGCCATTCCATGCCATTCCATGCCATTCCATGCCATTCCATGCCATTCCATGCCATTCCATGCCATTCCATGCCATTCCATGCCATTCCATGCCATTCCATGCCATTCCATGCCATTCGATGCCATTCCATGCCATTCCATGCCATTCCATGCCATTCCATGCCATTCCATGCCATTCCATGCCATTCCATGCCATTCCATGCCATTCCATGCCATTCCATGCCATTCCATGCCATTCCATGCCATTCAATGCCGTGCCATGCCGTGCCATGCCGTGCCATGCCGGTGCCATGCCGTGCCATGCCGGTGCCATGCCGTGCCATGCCGGTGCCATGCCGTGCCATGCCGGTGCCATGCCGTGCCATGCCGGTGCCATGCCGTGCCATGCCGTGCCATGCCGGTGCCATGCCGTCCCATGCCGGTGCCATGCCGTGCCATGCCGGTGCCATGCCGTGCCATGCCGGTGCCATGCCGGTGCCATGCCGTGCCATGCCGGTGCCATGCCGTGCCATGCCGGTGCCATGCCGGTGCCATGCCGTGCCATGCCGGTGCCATGCCGTGCCATGCCGGTGCCATGCCGTGCCATGCCGGTGCCATGCCGTGCAATGCCGTGCCATGCCGGTGCCATGCCGTGCCATGCCGTGCCATGCCATTCCATGCCATTCCATGCCATTCCATGCCATTCCATGCCACTCAATGCGGTGCCATGCCGTGCCATGCCGGTGCCATGCCGTGCCATGCCGGTGCCATGCCGTGCCATGCCGGTGCCATGCCGGTGCCATGCCGGTGCCATGCCGTGCCATGCCGGTGCCATGCCGTGCCATGCCGTGCCATGCCGTGCCATGCCGGTGCCATGCCGGTGCCATGCCATTCCATGTCATTCCATGCCATTCCATGTCATTCCATGCCATTCCATGCCATTCCATGCCATTCCATGCCGTGCCATGCCGGTGCCATGCCGGTGCCATGCCATTCCATGCCATTCCATGCCATTCCATGCCATTCCATGCCATTCCATGCCGGTGCCATGCCATTCCATGCCATTCCATGCCATTCCATGCCATTCCATGCCATTCCATGCCATTCCATGCCATTCCATGCCATTCCATGCCATTCCATGCCATTCCATGCCATTCCATGCCATTCCATGCCATTCCATGCCATTCCATGCCATTCCATGCCATTCCATGCCATTCCATGCCATTCCATGCCATTCCATGCCATTCCATGCCATTCCATGCCATTCCATGCCATTCCATGCCATTCCATGCCATTCCATGCCATTCCATGCCATTCCATGCCATTCCATGCCATTCCATGCCATTCCATGCCATTCCATGCCATTCCATGCCATTCCATGCCATTCCATGCCATTCCATGCCATTCCATGCCATTCCATGCCATTCCATGCCATTCCATGCCATTCCATGCCATTCCATGCCATTCCATGCCATTCCATGCCATTCCATGCCATTCCATGCCATTCCATGCCATTCCATGCCATTCCATGCCATTCCATGCCATTCCATGCCATTCCATGCCATTCCATGCCATTCCATGCCATTCCATGCCATTCCATGCCATTCCATGCCATTCCATGCCATTCCATGCCATTCCATGCCATTCCATGCCATTCCATGCCATTCCATGCCATTCCATGCCATTCCATGCCATTCCATGCCATTCCATGCCATTCCATGCCATTCCATGCCATTCCATGCCATTCCATGCCATTCGATGCCATTCCATGCCATTCCATGCCATTCCATGCCATTCCATGCCATTCCATGCCATTCCATGCCATTCCATGCCATTCCATGCCATTCCATGCCATTCCATGCCATTCCATGCCATTCCATGCCATTCCATGCCATTCCATGCCATTCCATGCCATTCCATGCCATTCCATGCCATTCCATGCCATTCCATGCCATTCCATGCCATTCAATGCCGTGCCATGCCGTGCCATGCCGTGCCATGCCGGTGCCATGCCGTGCCATGCCGGTGCCATGCCGTGCCATGCCGGTGCCATGCCGTGCCATGCCGGTGCCATGCCGTGCCATGCCGTGCCATGCCGGTGCCATGCGTGCCATGCCGGTGCCATGCCGTCCCATGCCGGTGCCATGCCGTGCCATGCCGGTGCCATGCCGTGCCATGCCGGTGCCATGCCGGTGCCATGCCGTGCCATGCCGGTGCCATGCCGTGCCATGCCGGTGCCATGCCGTGCCATGCCGGTGCCATGCCGGTGCCATGCCGTGCCATGCCGGTGCCATGCCGTGCCATGCCGGTGCCATGCCGTGCCATGCCGGTGCCATGCCGTGCAATGCCGGTGCCATGCCGGTGCCATGCCGTGCCATGCCGGTGCCATGCCGTGCCATGCCGTGCCATGCCGGTGCCATGCCGTGCCATGCCGGTGCCATGCCGTGCCATGCCGTGCCATGCCGGTGCCATGCCGGTGCCATGCCGGTGCCATGCCATTCCATGCCATTCCATGCCATTCCATGCCATTCCATGCCATTCCATGCCATTCCATGCCATTCCATGCCATTCCATGCCATTCCATGCCATTCCATGCCATTCCATGCCATTCCATGCCATTCCATGCCATTCCATGCCATTCCATGCCATTCCATGCCATTCCATGCCATTCCATGCCATTCCATGCCATTCCATGCCATTCCATGCCATTCCATGCCATTCCATGCCATTCCATGCCATTCCATGCCATTCCATGCCATTCAATGCCATTCCATGCCATTCAATGCCGTGCCATGCCGTGCCATGCGGTGCCATGCCATTCCATGCCATTCCATGCCGTGCCATGCGGTGCCATGCCATTCCATGCCATTCCATGCCATTCCATGCCATTCCATGCCATTCCATGCCATTCCATGCCATTCCATGCCATTCCATGCCATTCCATGCCATTCCATGCCATTCCATGCCATTCCATGCCATTCCATGCCATTCAATGCCATTCCATGCCATTCAATGCCGTGCCATGCCGTGCCATGCGGTGCCATGCCATTCCATGCCATTCCATGCCGTGCCATGCGGTGCCATGCCATTCCATGCCATTCCATGCCATTCCATGCCATTCCATGCCATTCCATGCCATTCCATGCCATTCCATGCCATTCCATGCCATTCCATGCCATTCCATGCCATTCCATGCCATTCCATGCCATTCCATGCCATTCCATGCCATTCCATGCCATTCCATGCCATTCCATGCCATTCCATGCCATTCCATGCCATTCCATGCCATTCCATGCCATTCCATGCCATTCCATGCCATTCCATGCCATTCCATGCCATTCCATGCCATTCCATGCCATTCCATGCCATTCCATGCCATTCCATGCCATTCCATGCCATTCCATGCCATTCCATGCCATTCCATGCCATTCCATGCCATTCCATGCCATTCCATGCCATTCCATGCCATTCCATGCCATTCCATGCCATTCCATGCCATTCCATGCCATTCCATGCCATTCCATGCCATTCCATGCCATTCCATGCCATTCCATGCCATTCCATGCCATTCCATGCCATTCCATGCCATTCCATGCCATTCCATGCCATTCCATGCCATTCCATGCCATTCCATGCCATTCCATGCCATTCCATGCCATTCCATGCCATTCCATGCCATTCCATGCCATTCCATGCCATTCCATGCCATTCCATGCCATTCCATGCCATTCCATGCCATTCCATGCCATTCCATGCCATTCCATGCCATTCCATGCCATTCCATGCCATTCCATGCCATTCCATGCCATTCCATGCCATTCCATGCCATTCCATGCCGTGCCATGCCGTGCCATGCCGTGCCATGCCGGTGCCATGCCGTGCCATGCCGGTGCCATGCCGTGCCATGCCGTGCCATGCCGGTGCCATGCCGTGCCATGCCGTGCCATGCCGGTGCCATGCCGTGCCATGCCGTGCCATGCCGGTGCCATGCCGTGCCATGCCATTCCATGCCATTCCATGCCATTCCATGCCATTCCATGCCACTCAATGCGGTGCCATGCCGTGCCATGCCGGTGCCATGCCGTGCCATGCCGGTGCCATGCCGTGCCATGCCGGTGCCATGCCGTGCCATGCCGGTGCCATGCCGTGCCATGCCGTGCCATGCCGTGCCATGCCGGTGCCATGCCGTGCCATGCCGGTGCCATGCCGGTGCCATGCCATTCCATGTCATTCCATGCCATTCCATGTCATTCCATGCCATTCCATGCCATTCCATGCCGTGGCATGCCGGTGCCATGCCGTGCCATGCCGTGCCATGCCGGTGCCATGCCGGTGCCATGCCATTCCATGCCATTCCATGCCATTCCATGCCATTCCATGCCATTCCATGCCATTCCATGCCATTCCATGCCATTCCATGCCATTCCATGCCATTCCATGCCATTCCATGACATTCCATGCCATTCCATGCCATTCCATGCCATTCCATGCCATTCCATGCCATTCCATGCCATTCCATGCCATTCCATGCCATTCCATGCCATTCCATGCCATTCCATGCCATTCCATGCCATTCCATGCCATTCCATGCCATTCCATGCCATTCCATGCCATTCCATGCCATTCCATGCCATTCCATGCCATTCCATGCCATTCCATGCCATTCCATGCCATTCCATGCCATTCCATGCCATTCCATGCCATTCCATGCCATTCCATGCCATTCCATGCCATTCCATGCCATTCCATGCCATTCCATGCCATTCCATGCCATTCCATGCCATTCCATGCCATTCCATGCCATTCCATGCCATTCCATGCCATTCCATGCCATTCCATGCCATTCCATGCCATTCCATGCCATTCCATGCCATTCCATGCCATTCCATGCCATTCCATGCCATTCCATGCCATTCCATGCCATTCCATGCCATTCCATGCCATTCCATGCCATTCCATGCCATTCCATGCCATTCCATGCCATTCCATGCCATTCCATGCCATTCCATGCCATTCCATGCCATTCCATGCCATTCCATGCCATTCCATGCCATTCCATGCCATTCCATGCCATTCCATGCCATTCCATGCCATTCCATGCCATTCCATGCCATTCCATGCCATTCCATGCCATTCCATGCCATTCCATGCCATTCCATGCCATTCCATGCCATTCCATGCCATTCCATGCCATTCCATGCCATTCCATGCCATTCCATGCCATTCCATGCCATTCCATGCCATTCCATGCCATTCCATGCCATTCCATGCCATTCCATGCCATTCCATGCCATTCAATGCCGTGCCATGCCGTGCCATGCCGTGCCATGCCGTGCCATGCCGTGCCATGCCGGTGCCATGCCGTGCCATGCCGGTGCCATGCCGTGCCATGCCGGTGCCATGCCGTGCCATGCCGGTGCCATGCCGTGCCATGCCGGTGCCATGCCGTGCCATGCCGGTGCCATGCCGTGCCATGCCGGTGCCATGCCGTGCCATGCCGTGCCATGCCGTGCCATGCCGTGCCATGCCGGTGCCATGCCGGTGCGATGCCATTCCATGCCATTCCATGCCATTCCATGCCATTCCATGCCATTCCATGCCATTCCATGCCATTCCATGCCATTCCATGCCATTCCATGCCATTCCATGCCATTCCATGCCATTCCATGCCATTCCATGCCATTCCATGCCATTCCATGCCATTCCATGCCATTCCATGCCATTCCATGCCATTCCATGCCATTCCATGCCATTCCATGCCATTCCATGCCATTCCATGCCATTCCATGCCATTCCATGCCATTCCATGCCATTCCATGCCATTCCATGCCATTCCATGCCATTCCATGCCATTCCATGCCATTCCATGCCATTCCATGCCATTCCATGCCATTCCATGCCATTCCATGCCATTCCATGCCATTCCATGCCATTCCATGCCATTCCATGCCATTCCATGCCATTCCATGCCATTCCATGCCATTCCATGCCATTCCATGCCATTCCATGCCATTCCATGCCATTCCATGCCATTCCATGCCATTCCATGCCATTCCATGCCATTCCATGCCATTCCATGCCATTCCATGCCATTCCATGCCATTCCATGCCATTCCATGCCATTCCATGCCATTCCATGCCATTCCATGCCATTCCATGCCATTCCATGCCATTCCATGCCATTCCATGCCATTCCATGCCATTCCATGCCATTCCATGCCATTCCATGCCATTCCATGCCATTCCATGCCATTCCATGCCATTCCATGCCATTCCATGCCATTCCATGCCATTCCATGCCATTCAATGCCGTGCCATGCCGTGCCATGCCGTGCCATGCCGGTGCCATGCCGTGCTATGCCGGTGCCATGCCGGTGCCATGCCGGTGCCATGCCGTGCCATGCCGGTGCCATGCCGTGCCATGCCGTGCCATGCCGTGCCATGCCGTGCCATGCCGTGCCATGCCGTGCCATGCCGGTGCCATGCCGTGCCATGCCGGTGCCATGCCGTGCCATGCCGGTGCCATGCCGTGCCATGCCGTGCCATGCCGTGCCATGCCGTGCCATGCCGGTGCCATGCCGGTGCCATGCCATTCCATGTCATTCCATGCCATTCCATGCCATTCCATGCCATTCCATGCTATTCCATGCCATTCCATGCCATTCCATGCCATTCCATGCCATTCCATGCCATTCCATGCCATTCCATGCCATTCCATGCCATTCCATGCCATTCCATGCCATTCCATGCCATTCCATGCCATTCCATGCCATTCCATGCCATTCCATGCCATTCCATGCCATTCCATGCCATTCCATGCCATTCCATGCCATTCCATGCCATTCCATGCCATTCCATGCCATTCCATGCCATTCCATGCCATTCCATGCCATTCCATGCCATTCCATGCCATTCCATGCCATTCCATGCCATTCCATGCCATTCCATGCCATTCCATGCCATTCCATGCCATTCCATGCCATTCC
The DNA here is from genome assembly GCA_963971235.1 of Cryptus armator. NCBI lineage: Eukaryota > Metazoa > Arthropoda > Insecta > Hymenoptera > Ichneumonidae > Cryptus > Cryptus armator. Next base: position 102,411 of record CAXARG010000041.1, on the reverse strand, counting down.
ATGCCATTCCATGCCATTCCATGCCATTCCATGCCATTCCATGCCATTCCATGCCATTCCATGCCATTCCATGCCATTCCATGCCATTCCATGCCATTCCATGCCATTCCATGCCATTCCATGCCATTCCATGCCATTCCATGCCATTCCATGCCATTCCATGCCATTCCATGCCATTCCATGCCATTCCATGCCATTCCATGCCATTCCATGCCATTCCATGCCATTCCATGCCATTCCATGCCATTCCATGCCATTCCATGCCATTCCATGCCATTCCATGCCATTCCATGCCATTCCATGCCATTCCATGCCATTCCATGCCATTCCATGCCATTCCATGCCATTCCATGCCATTCCATGCCATTCCATGCCATTCCATGCCATTCCATGCCATTCCATGCCATTCCATGCCATTCCATGCCATTCCATGCCATTCCATGCCATTCCATGCCATTCCATGCCATTCCATGCCATTCCATGCCATTCCATGCCATTCCATGCCATTCCATGCCATTCCATGCCATTCCATGCCATTCCATGCCATTCCATGCCATTCCATGCCATTCCATGCCATTCCATGCCATTCCATGCCATTCCATGCCATTCCATGCCGTGCCATGCCGTGCCATGCCGTGCCATGCCGTGCCATGCCGGTGCCATGCCGTCCCATGCCGGTGCCATGCCGGTGCCATGCCGTGCCATGCCGTGCCATGCCGGTGCCATGCCGTGCCATGCCGTGCCATGCCGGTGCCATGCCGTGCCATGCCGTGCCATGCCGGTGCCATGCCGTGCCATGCCGGTGCCATGCCGTGCCATGCCGTGCCATGCCGGTGCCATGCCGTGCCATGCCGGTGCCATGCCGTGCCATGCCGGTGCCATGCCGGTGCCATGCCGGTGCCATGCCGGTGCCATGCCGGTGCCATGCCGGTGCCATGCCGGTGCCATGCCGGTGCCATGCCGTGCCATGCCATTCCATGCCATTCCATGCCATTCCATGCCATTCCATGCCATTCCATGCCATTCCATGCCATTCCATGCCATTCCATGCCATTCCATGCCATTCCATGCCATTCCATGCCATTCCATGCCATTCCATGCCATTCCATGCCATTCCATGCCATTCCATGCCATTCCATGCCATTCCATGCCATTCCATGCCATTCCATGCCATTCCATGCCATTCCATGCCATTCCATGCCATTCCATGCCATTCCATGCCATTCCATGCCATTCCATGCCATTCCATGCCATTCCATGCCATTCCATGCCATTCCATGCCATTCCATGCCATTCCATGCCATTCCATGCCATTCCATGCCATTCAATGCCGTGCCATGCCGTGCCATGCCGTGCCATGCCGGTGCCATGCCGTGCCATGCCGGTGCCATGCCGTGCCATGCCGGTGCCATGCCGTGCCATGCCGGTGCCATGCCGTGCCACGCCGGTGCCATGCCGTGCAATGCCGGTGCCATGCCGGTGCCATGCCGTGCCATGCCGGTGCCATGCCGTGCCATGCCGTGCCATGCCGGTGCCATGCCGTGCCATGCCGTGCCATGCTGGTGCCATGCCGTGCCATGCCGGTGCCATGCCGGTGCCATGCCATTCCATGCCATTCCATGCCATTCCATGCCATTCCATGCCATTCCATGCCATTCCATGCCATTCCATGCCATTCCATGCCATTCCATGCCATTCCATGCCATTCCATGCCATTCCATGCCATTCCATGCCATTCCATGCCATTCCATGCCATTCCATGCCATTCCATGCCATTCCATGCCATTCCATGCCATTCCATGCCATTCCATGCCATTCCATGCCATTCAATGCCATTCCATGCCATTCAATGCCGTGCCATGCCGTGCCATGCGGTGCCATGCCATTCCATGCCATTCCATGCCGTGCCATGCGGTGCCATGCCATTCCATGCCATTCCATGCGATTCCATGCCATTCCATGCCATTCCATGCCATTCCATGCCATTCCATGCCATTCCATGCCATTCCATGCCATTCCATGCCATTCCATGCCGTGCCATGCCGTGCCATGCCGTGCCATGCCGTGCCATGCCGTGCCATGCCGGTGCCATGCCGTGCCATGCCGGTGCCATGCCGTGCCATGCCGGTGCCATGCCGTGCCATGCCGTGCCATGCCGGTGCCATGCCGTGCCATGCCGTGCCATGCCGGTGCCATGCCGTGCCATGCCGTGCCATGCCGTGCCATGCCGGTGCCATGCCGTGCCATGCCGTGCCATGCCGGTGCCATGCCGTGCCATGCCGTGCCATGCCGGTGCCATGCCGTGCCATGCCGTGCCATGCCGTGCCATGCCGGTGCCATGCCATTCCATGTCATTCCATGCCATTCCATGTCATTCCATGCCATTCCATGCCATTCCATGCCATTCCATGCCATTCCATGCCATTCCATGCCATTCCATGCCATTCCATGCCATTCCATGCCATTCCATGCCATTCCATGCCATTCCATGCCATTCCATGCCATTCCATGCCATTCCATGCCATTCCATGCCATTCCATGCCATTCCATGCCATTCCATGCCATTCCATGCCATTCCATGCCATTCCATGCCATTCCATGCCATTCCATGCCATTCCATGCCATTCCATGCCATTCCATGCCATTCCATGCCATTCCATGCCATTCCATGCCATTCCATGCCATTCCATGCCATTCCATGCCATTCCATGCCATTCCATGCCATTCCATGCCATTCCATGCCATTCCATGCCATTCCATGCCATTCCATGCCATTCCATGCCATTCCATGCCATTCCATGCCATTCCATGCCATTCCATGCCATTCCATGCCATTCCATGCCATTCCATGCCATTCCATGCCATTCCATGCCATTCCATGCCATTCCATGCCATTCCATGCCATTCCATGCCATTCCATGCCATTCCATGCCATTCCATGCCATTCCATGCCATTCCATGCCATTCCATGCCATTCCATGCCATTCCATTCCATGCCATTCCATGCCATTCCATGCCATTCCATTCCATGCCATTCCATGCCATTCCATGCCATTCCATGCCATTCCATGCCATTCCATGCCATTCCATGCCATTCCATGCCATTCCATGCCGTGCCATGCCGTGCCATGCCGTGCCATGCCGTGCCATGCCGTGCCATGCCGTGCCATGCCGTGCCATGCCGTGCCATGCCGTGCCATGCCGTTGCCATGCCGGTGCCATGCCGTGCCATGCCGTGCCATGCCGGTGCCATGCCGTGCCATGCCGTGCCATGCCGGTGCCATGCCGTGCCATGCCGTGCCATGCCGGTGCCATGCCGTGCCATGCCGTGCCATGCCGGTGCCATGCCGTGCCATGCCGGTGCCATGCCGTGCCATGCCGTGCCATGCCGGTGCCATGCCGTGCCATGCCGGTGCCATGCCGTGCCATGCCGGTGCCATGCCGGTGCCATGCCGGTGCCATGCCGGTGCCATGCCGGTGCCATGCCGGTGCCATGCCGGTGCCATGCCGGTGCCATGCCGGTGCCATGCCGGTGCCATGCCGGTGCCATGCCGGTGCCATGCCGGTGCCATGCCGTGCCATGCCGGTGCCATGCCGTGCCATGCCGGTGCCATGCCGTGCCATGCCGGTGCCATGCCGTGCCATGCCGTGCCATGCCATTCCATGCCATTCCATGCCATTCCATGCCATTCCATGCCACTCAATGCGGTGCCATGCCGTGCCATGCCGGTGCCATGCCGTGCCATGCCGGTGCCATGCCGGTGCCATGCCGTGCCATGCCGGTGCCATGCCGTGCCATGCCGTGCCATGCCGTGCCATGCCGGTGCCATGCCGGTGCCATGCCATTCCATGTCATTCCATGCCATTCCATGTCATTCCATGCCATTCCATGCCATTCCATGTCATTCCATGCCATTCCATGCCATTCCATGCCGTGCCATGCCGGTGCCATGCCGGTGCCATGCCATTCCATGCCATTCCATGCCATTCCATGCCATTCCATGCCATTCCATGCCATTCCATGCCATTCCATGCCATTCCATGCCATTCCATGCCATTCCATGCCGGTGCCATGCCATTCCATGCCATTCCATGCCATTCCATGCCATTCCATGCCATTCCATGCCATTCCATGCCATTCCATGCCATTCCATGCCATTCCATGCCATTCCATGCCATTCCATGCCATTCCATGCCATTCCATGCCATTCCATGCCATTCCATGCCATTCCATGCCATTCCATGCCATTCCATGCCATTCCATGCCATTCCATGCCATTCCATGCCATTCCATGCCATTCCATGCCATTCCATGCCATTCCATGCCATTCCATGCCATTCCATGCCATTCCATGCCATTCCATGCCATTCCATGCCATTCCATGCCATTCCATGCCATTCCATGCCATTCCATGCCATTCCATGCCATTCCATGCCATTCCATGCCATTCCATGCCATTCCATGCCATTCCATGCCATTCCATGCCATTCCATGCCATTCCATGCCATTCCATGCCATTCCATGCCATTCCATGCCATTCCATGCCATTCCATGCCATTCCATGCCATTCCATGCCATTCCATGCCATTCCATGCCATTCCATGCCATTCGATGCCATTCCATGCCGGTGCCATGCCGTGCCATGCCGGTGCCATGCCGTGCCATGCCGTGCCATGCCGGTGCCATGCCGTCCCATGCCGGTGCCATGCCGTGCCATGCCGGTGCCATGCCGTGCCATGCCGGTGCCATGCCGGTGCCATGCCGTGCCATGCCGGTGCCATGCCGTGCCATGCCGGTGCCATGCCGTGCCATGCCGGTGCCATGCCGTGCCATGCCGGTGCCATGCCGGTGCCATGCCGTGCCATGCCGGTGCCATGCCGTGCCATGCCGGTGCCATGCCGTGCAATGCCGGTGCCATGCCGGTGCCATGCCGGTGCCATGCCGTGCCATGCCGGTGCCATGCCGTGCCATGCCGGTGCCATGCCGTGCCATGCCGGTGCCATGCCGTGCCATGCCGGTGCCATGCCGTGCCATGCCGTGCCATGCGGTGCCATGCCATTCCATGCCATTCCATGCCGTGCCATGCGGTGCCATGCCATTCCATGCCATTCCATGCCATTCCATGCCATTCCATGCCATTCCATGCCATTCCATGCCATTCCATGCCATTCCATGCCATTCCATGCCATTCCATGCCATTCCATGCCATTCCATGCCATTCCATGCCATTCCATGCCATTCCATGCCATTCCATGCCATTCCATGCCATTCCATGCCATTCCATGCCATTCCATGCCATTCCATGCCATTCCATGCCATTCCATGCCATTCCATGCCATTCCATGCCATTCCATGCCATTCCATGCCATTCCATGCCATTCCATGCCATTCCATGCCATTCCATGCCATTCCATGCCATTCCATGCCATTCCATGCCATTCCATGCCATTCCATGCCATTCCATGCCATTCCATGCCATTCCATGCCATTCCATGCCATTCCATGCCATTCCATGCCATTCCATGCCATTCCATGCCATTCCATGCCATTCCATGCCATTCCATGCCATTCCATGCCATTCCATGCCATTCCATGCCATTCCATGCCATTCCATGCCATTCCATGCCATTCCATGCCATTCCATGCCATTCCATGCCATTCCATGCCATTCCATGCCATTCCATGCCATTCCATGCCATTCCATGCCATTCCATGCCATTCCATGCCATTCAATGCCGTGCCATGCCGTGCCATGCGGTGCCATGCCATTCCATGCCATTCCATGCCGTGCCATGCGGTGCCATGCCATTCCATGCCATTCCATGCCATTCCATGCCATTCCATGCCATTCCATGCCATTCCATGCCATTCCATGCCATTCCATGCCATTCCATGCCATTCCATGCCATTCCATGCCATTCCATGCCATTCCATGCCATTCCATGCCATTCCATGCCATTCCATGCCATTCCATGCCATTCCATGCCATTCCATGCCATTCCATGCCATTCCATGCCATTCCATGCCATTCCATGCCATTCCATGCCATTCCATGCCATTCCATGCCATTCCATGCCATTCCATGCCATTCCATGCCATTCCATGCCATTCCATGCCATTCCATGCCATTCCATGCCATTCCATGCCATTCCATGCCATTCCATGCCATTCCATGCCATTCCATGCCATTCCATGCCATTCCATGCCATTCCATGCCATTCCATGCCATTCCATGCCATTCCATGCCATTCCATGCCATTCCATGCCATTCCATGCCATTCCATGCCATTCCATGCCATTCCATGCCATTCCATGCCATTCCATGCCATTCCATGCCATTCCATGCCATTCCATGCCATTCCATGCCATTCCATGCCATTCCATGCCATTCCATGCCATTCCATGCCATTCCATGCCATTCCATGCCATTCCATGCCATTCCATGCCATTCCATGCCATTCCATGCCATTCCATGCCATTCCATGCCATTCCATGCCATTCCATGCCATTCCATGCCATTCCATGCCATTCCATGCCATTCCATGCCATTCCATGCCATTCCATGCCATTCCATGCCGTGCCATGCCGTGCCATGCCGGTGCCATGCCGTGCCATGCCGGTGCCATGCCGGTGCCATGCCGTGCCATGCCGTGCCATGCCGGTGCCATGCCGTGCCATGCCGGTGCCATGCCGTGCCATGCCGTGCCATGCCGGTGCCATGCCGTGCCATGCCGTGCCCATGCCGGTGCCATGCCGTGCCATGCCGGTGCCATGCCGGTGCCATGCCGTGCCATGCCGGTGCCATGCCGGTGCCATGCCGGTGCCATGCCGTGCCATGCCGGTGCCATGCCGTGCCATGCCGGTGCCATGCCGTGCCATGCCGGTGCCATGCCGTGCCATGCCGGTGCCATGCCGTGCCATGCCGGTGCCATGCCGGTGCCATGCCGTGCCATGCCGGTGCCATGCCGTGCCATGCCGGTGCCATGCCGTGCCATGCCGGCGCCATGCCGTGCCATGCCGGTGCCATGCCGTGCCATGCCGGCGCCATGCCGTGCCATGCCGGGTGCCATGCCGTGCCATGCCGTGCCATGCCATTCCATGCCATTCCATGCCATTCCATGCCATTCCATGCCACTCAATGCGGTGCCATGCCGTGCCATGCCGGTGCCATGCCGTGCCATGCCGGTGCCATGCCGTGCCATGCCGGTGCCATGCCGTGCCATGCCGGTGCCATGCCGTGCCATGCCGTGCCATGCCGTGCCATGCCGGTGCCATGCCGGTGCCATGCCATTCCATGTCATTCCATGCCATTCCATGCCATTCCATGCCGTGCCATGCCGGTGCCATGCCGTGCCATGCCGTGCCATGCCGGTGCCATGCCGGTGCCATGCCATTCCATGCCATTCCATGCCATTCCATGCCATTCCATGCCATTCCATGCCATTCCATGCCATTCCATGCCATTCCATGACATTCCATGCCATTCCATGACATTCCATGCCATTCCATGCCATTCCATGCCATTCCATGCCATTCCATGCCATTCCATGCCATTCCATGCCATTCCATGCCATTCCATGCCATTCCATGCCATTCCATGCCATTCCATGCCATTCCATGCCATTCCATGCCATTCCATGCCATTCCATGCCATTCCATGCCATTATGCCATTCCATGCCATTCCATGCCATTCCATGCCATTCCATGCCATTCCATGCCATTCCATGCCATTCCATGCCATTCCATGCCATTCCATGCCATTCCATGCCATTCCATGCCATTCCATGCCATTCCATGCCATTCCATGCGATTCCATGCCATTCCATGCCGTGCCATGCCGGTGCCATGCCATTCCATGCCATTCCATGCCATTCCATGCCATTCCATGCCATTCCATGCCATTCCATGCCATTCCATGCCATTCCATGCCATTCCATGCCATTCCATGCCATTCCATGCCATTCCATGCCATTCCATGCCATTCCATGCCATTCCATGCCATTCCATGCCATTCCATGCCATTCCATGCCATTCCATGCCATTCCATGCCATTCCATGCCATTCCATGCCATTCCATGCCATTCCATGCCATTCCATGCCATTCCATGCCATTCCATGCCATTCCATGCCATTCCATGCCATTCCATGCCATTCCATGCCATTCCATGCCATTCCATGCCATTCCATGCCATTCCATGCCATTCCATGCCATTCCATGCCATTCCATGCCATTCCATGCCATTCCATGCCATTCCATGCCATTCCATGCCATTCCATGCCATTCCATGCCATTCCATGCCATTCCATGCCATTCCATGCCATTCCATGCCATTCCATGCCATTCCATGCCATTCCATGCCATTCCATGCCATTCCATGCCATTCCATGCCATTCCATGCCATTCCATGCCATTCCATGCCATTCCATGCCATTCCATGCCATTCCATGCCATTCCATGCCATTCCATGCCATTCCATGCCGTGCCATGCCGTGCCATGCCGTGCCATGCCGTGCCATGCCGGTGCCATGCCGTGCCATGCCGGTGCCATGCCGTGCCATGCCGGTGCCATGCCGTGCCATGCCGTGCCATGCCGGTGCCATGCCGTGCCATGCCGTGCCATGCCGGTGCCATGCCGTGCCATGCCGTGCCATGCCGGTGCCATGCCGTGCCATGCCGTGCCATGCCGGTGCCATGCCGTGCCATGCCGGTGCCATGCCGTGCCATGCCGGTGCCATGCCGTGCCATGCCGGTGCCATGCCGGTGCCATGCCGGTGCCATGCCGGTGCCATGCCGGTGCCATGCCGGTGCCATGCCGGTGCCATGCCGTGCCATGCCGGTGCCATGCCGTGCCATGCCGGTGCCATGCCGTGCCATGCCGGTGCCATGCCGTGCCATGCCGGTGCCATGCCGTGCCATGCCGGTGCCATGCCGTGCCATGCCGGTGCCATGCCGGTGCCATGCCGTGCCATGCCGGTGCCATGCCGTGCCATGCCGTGCCATGCCGTGCCATGCCGGTGCCATGCCGGTGCCATGCCGGTGCCATGCCGGTGCCATGCCGGTGCCATGCCGGTGCCATGCCGGTGCCATGCCGTGCCATGCCATTCCATGCCATTCCATGCCATTCCATGCCATTCCATGCCATTCCATGCCATTCCATGCCATTCCATGCCATTCCATGCCATTCCATGCCATTCCATGCCATTCCATGCCATTCCATGCCATTCCATGCCATTCCATGCCATTCCATGCCATTCCATGCCATTCCATGCCATTCCATGCCATTCCATGCCATTCCATGCCATTCCATGCCATTCCATGCCATTCCATGCCATTCCATGCCATTCCATGCCATTCCATGCCATTCCATGCCATTCCATGCCATTCCATGCCATTCCATGCCATTCCATGCCATTCCATGCCATTCCATGCCATTCCATGCCATTCCATGCCATTCCATGCCATTCCATCCCATTCCATCCCATTCCATGCCATTCCATCCCATTCCATGCCATTCCATGCCATTCCATGCCATTCAATGCCATTCCATGCCATTCAATGCCGTGCCATGCCGTGCCATGCGGTGCCATGCCATTCCATGCCATTCCATGCCGTGCCATGCGGTGCCATGCCATTCCATGCCATTCCATGCCATTCCATGCCATTCCATGCCATTCCATGCCATTCCATGCCATTCCATGCCATTCCATGCCATTCCATGCCATTCCATGCCATTCCATGCCATTCCATGCCATTCCATGCCATTCCATGCCATTCCATGCCATTCCATGCCATTCCATGCCATTCCATGCCATTCCATGCCATTCCATGCCATTCCATGCCATTCCATGCCATTCCATGCCATTCCATGCCATTCCATGCCATTCCATGCCATTCCATGCCATTCCATGCCATTCCATGCCATTCCATGCCATTCCATGCCATTCCATGCCATTCCATGCCATTCCATGCCATTCCATGCCATTCCATGCCATTCCATGCCATTCCATGCCATTCCATGCCATTCCATGCCATTCCATGCCATTCCATGCCATTCCATGCCATTCCATGCCATTCCATGCCATTCCATGCCATTCCATGCCATTCCATGCCATTCCATGCCATTCCATGCCATTCCATGCCATTCCATGCCATTCCATGCCATTCCATGCCATTCCATGCCATTCCATGCCATTCCATGCCATTCCATGCCATTCCATGCCATTCCATGCCATTCCATGCCATTCCATGCCATTCCATGCCATTCCATGCCATTCCATGCCATTCCATGCCATTCCATGCCATTCCATGCCATTCCATGCCATTCCATGCCATTCCATGCCATTCCATGCCATTCCATGCCATTCCATGCCATTCCATGCCATTCCATGCCATTCCATGCCATTCCATGCCATTCCATGCCATTCCATGCCATTCCATGCCATTCCATGCCATTCCATGCCATTCCATGCCATTCCATGCCATTCCATGCCATTCCATGCCATTCCATGCCATTCCATGCCATTCCATGCCATTCCATGCCATTCCATGCCATTCCATGCCATTCCATGCCATTCCATGCCATTCCATGCCATTCCATGCCATTCCATGCCATTCCATGCCATTCCATGCCATTCCATGCCATTCCATGCCATTCCATGCCATTCCATGCCATTCCATGCCATTCCATGCCATTCCATGCCATTCCATGCCATTCCATGCCATTCCATGCCATTCCATGCCATTCCATGCCATTCCATGCCATTCCATGCCATTCCATGCCATTCCATGCCATTCCATGCCATTCCATGCCATTCCATGCCATTCCATGCCATTCCATGCCATTCCATGCCGTGCCATGCCATTCCATGCCGTGCCATGCCGGTGCCATGCCGTGCCATGCCGGTGCCATGCCGTGCCATGCCGTGCCATGCCGGTGCCATGCCGTGTCATGCCGTGCCATGCCGGTGCCATGCCGTGCCATGCCGGTGCCATGCCGTGCCATGCCGTGCCATGCCGGTGCCATGCCGTGCCATGCCGTGCCATGCCGGTGCCATGCCGTGCCATGCCGGTGCCATGCCGGTGCCATGCCGTGCCATGCCGGTGCCATGCCGGTGCCATGCCGGTGCCATGCCGTGCCATGCCGGTGCCATGCCGTGCCATGCCGGTGCCATGCCGTGCCATGCCGGTGCCATGCCGTGCCATGCCGGTGCCATGCCGTGCCATGCCGGTGCCATGCCGGTGCCATGCCGTGCCATGCCGTGCCATGCCGTGCCATGCCGGTGCCATGCCGTGCCATGCCGGTGCCATGCCGTGCCATGCCGGCGCCATGCCGTGCCATGCCGGTGCCATGCCGTGCCATGCCGGCGCCATGCCGTGCCATGCCGGTGCCATGCCGTGCCATGCCGTGCCATGCCGTGCCATGCCATTCCATGCCATTCCATGCCATTCCATGCCATTCCATGCCACTCAATGCGGTGCCATGCCGTGCCATGCCGGTGCCATGCCGTGCCATGCCGGTGCCATGCCGTGCCATGCCGGTGCCATGCCGTGCCATGCCGGTGCCATGCCGTGCCATGCCGTGCCATGCCGTGCCATGCCGGTGCCATGCCGGTGCCATGCCATTCCATGTCATTCCATGCCATTCCATGCCATTCCATGCCGTGCCATGCCGGTGCCATGCCGTGCCATGCCGTGCCATGCCGGTGCCATGCCGGTGCCATGCCATTCCATGCCATTCCATGCCATTCCATGCCATTCCATGCCATTCCATGCCATTCCATGCCATTCCATGCCATTCCATGACATTCCATGCCATTCCATGACATTCCATGCCATTCCATGCCATTCCATGCCATTCCATGCCATTCCATGCCATTCCATGCCATTCCATGCCATTCCATGCCATTCCATGCCATTCCATGCCATTCCATGCCATTCCATGCCATTCCATGCCATTCCATGCCATTCCATGCCATTCCATGCCATTCCATGCCATTCCATGCGATTCCATGCGATTCCATGCCATTCCATGCCGTGCCATGCCGGTGCCATGCCATTCCATGCCATTCCATGCCATTCCATGCCATTCCATGCCATTCCATGCCATTCCATGCCATTCCATGCCATTCCATGCCATTCCATGCCATTCCATGCCATTCCATGCCATTCCATGCCATTCCATGCCATTCCATGCCATTCCATGCCATTCCATGCCATTCCATGCCATTCCATGCCATTCCATGCCATTCCATGCCATTCCATGCCATTCCATGCCATTCCATGCCATTCCATGCCATTCCATGCCATTCCATGCCATTCCATGCCATTCCATGCCATTCCATGCCATTCCATGCCATTCCATGCCATTCCATGCCATTCCATGCCATTCCATGCCATTCCATGCCATTCCATGCCATTCCATGCCATTCCATGCCATTCCATGCCATTCCATGCCATTCCATGCCATTCCATGCCATTCCATGCCATTCCATGCCATTCCATGCCATTCCATGCCATTCCATGCCATTCCATGCCGTGCCATGCCGTGCCATGCCGTGCCATGCCGTGCCATGCCGGTGCCATGCCGTGCCATGCCGGTGCCATGCCGTGCCATGCCGTGCCATGCCGGTGCCATGCCGTGCCATGCCGTGCCATGCCGGTGCCATGCCGTGCCATGCCGTGCCATGCCGGTGCCATGCCGTGCCATGCCGTGCCATGCCGGTGCCATGCCGTGCCATGCCGGTGCCATGCCGTGCCATGCCGGTGCCATGCCGTGCCATGCCGGTGCCATGCCGGTGCCATGCCGGTGCCATGCCGGTGCCATGCCGGTGCCATGCCGTGCCATGCCGGTGCCATGCCGTGCCATGCCGGTGCCATGCCGTGCCATGCCGGTGCCATGCCGTGCCATGCCGGTGCCATGCCGTGCCATGCCGGTGCCATGCCGTGCCATGCCGGTGCCATGCCGTGCCATGCCGGTGCCATGCCGGTGCCATGCCGTGCCATGCCGGTGCCATGCCGTGCCATGCCGTGCCATGCCGTGCCATGCCGGTGCCATGCCGGTGCCATGCCGGTGCCATGCCGGTGCCATGCCGGTGCCATGCCGTGCCATGCCGGTGCCATGCCGTGCCATGCCGGTGCCATGCCGGTGCCATGCCGTGCCATGCCGGTGCCATGCCGTGCCATGCCGGTGCCATGCCGGTGCCATGCCGTGCCATGCCGGTGCCATGCCGTGCCATGCCGTGCCATGCCGGTGCCATGCCGGTGCCATGCCATTCCATGCCATTCCATGCCATTCCATGCCATTCCATGCCATTCCATGCCATTCCATGCCATTCCATGCCATTCCATGCCATTCCATGCCATTCCATGCCATTCCATGCCATTCCATGCCATTCCATGCCATTCCATGCCATTCCATGCCATTCCATGCCATTCAATGCCATTCCATGCCATTCAATGCCGTGCCATGCCGTGCCATGCGGTGCCATGCCATTCCATGCCATTCCATGCCGTGCCATGCGGTGCCATGCCATTCCATGCCATTCCATGCCATTCCATGCCATTCCATGCCATTCCATGCCATTCCATGCCATTCCATGCCATTCCATGCCATTCCATGCCATTCCATGCCATTCCATGCCATTCCATGCCATTCCATGCCATTCCATGCCATTCCATGCCATTCCATGCCATTCCATGCCATTCCATGCCATTCCATGCCATTCCATGCCATTCCATGCCATTCCATGCCATTCCATGCCATTCCATGCCGTGCCATGCCGTGCCATGCCGTGCCATGCCGTGCCATGCCGTGCCATGCCGTGCCATGCCGGTGCCATGCCGTGCCATGCCGGTGCCATGCCGTGCCATGCCGTGCCATGCCGGTGCCATGCCGTGCCATGCCGTGCCATGCCGGTGCCATGCCGTGCCATGCCGTGCCATGCCGTGCCATGCCGGTGCCATGCCGTGCCATGCCGTGCCATGCCGGTGCCATGCCGTGCCATGCCGTGCCATGCCGGTGCCATGCCGTGCCATGCCGGTGCCATGCCGTGCCATGCCGGTGCCATGCCGGTGCCATGCCGGTGCCATGCCGGTGCCATGCCGGTGCCATGCCGGTGCCATGCCGGTGCCATGCCGGTGCCATGCCGGTGCCATGCCGGTGCCATGCCGGTGCCATGCCGTGCCATGCCATTCCATGCCATTCCATGCCATTCCATGCCATTCCATGCCACTCAATGCGGTGCCATGCCGTGCCATGCCGGTGCCATGCCGTGCCATGCCGGTGCCATGCCGTGCCATGCCGGTGCCATGCCGTGCCATGCCGGTGCCATGCCGGTGCCATGCCGTGCCATGCCGGTGCCATGCCGTGCCATGCCGTGCCATGCCGTGCCATGCCGGTGCCATGCCGGTGCCATGCCGGTGCCATGCCATTCCATGCCATTCCATGCCATTCCATGCCATTCCATGCCATTCCATGCCATTCCATGCCATTCCATGCCATTCCATGCCATTCCATGCCATTCCATGCCATTCCATGCCATTCCATGCCATTCCATGCCATTCCATGCCATTCCATGCCATTCCATGCCATTCCATGCCATTCCATGCCATTCCATGCCATTCCATGCCATTCCATGCCATTCCATGCCATTCCATGCCATTCCATGCCATTCCATGCCATTCCATGCCATTCCATGCCATTCCATGCCATTCCATGCCATTCCATGCCATTCCATGCCATTCCATGCCATTCCATGCCATTCCATGCCATTCCATGCCATTCCATGCCATTCCATGCCATTCCATGCCATTCCATGCCATTCCATGCCATTCCATGCCATTCCATGCCATTCCATGCCATTCCATGCCATTCCATGCCATTCCATGCCATTCCATGCCATTCCATGCCATTCCATGCCATTCCATGCCATTCCATGCCATTCCATGCCATTCCATGCCGTGCCATGCCGTGCCATGCCGTGCCATGCCGTGCCATGCCGTGCCATGCCGTGCCATGCCGGTGCCATGCCGTGCCATGCCGGTGCCATGCCGTGCCATGCCGTGCCATGCCGGTGCCATGCCGTGCCATGCCGTGCCATGCCGGTGCCATGCCGTGCCATGCCGTGCCATGCCGGTGCCATGCCGTGCCATGCCGTGCCATGCCGGTGCCATGCCGTGCCATGCCGTGCCATGCCGGTGCCATGCCGTGCCATGCCGGTGCCATGCCGTGCCATGCCGGTGCCATGCCGGTGCCATGCCGGTGCCATGCCGGTGCCATGCCGGTGCCATGCCGGTGCCATGCCGGTGCCATGCCGGTGCCATGCCGTGCCATGCCGGTGCCATGCCGTGCCATGCCGGTGCCATGCCGTGCCATGCCGGTGCCATGCCGTGCCATGCCGGTGCCATGCCGTGCCATGCCGGTGCCATGCCGTGCCATGCCGGTGCCATGCCGTGCCATGCCGTGCCATGCCATTCCATGCCATTCCATGCCATTCCATGCCATTCCATGCCACTCAATGCGGTGCCATGCCGTGCCATGCCGGTGCCATGCCGTGCCATGCCGGTGCCATGCCGGTGCCATGCCGTGCCATGCCGGTGCCATGCCGTGCCATGCCGTGCCATGCCGTGCCATGCCGGTGCCATGCCGGTGCCATGCCATTCCATGTCATTCCATGCCATTCCATGTCATTCCATGCCATTCCATGCCATTCCATGCCGTGCCATGCCGGTGCCATGCCGGTGCCATGCCATTCCATGCCATTCCATGCCATTCCATGCCATTCCATGCCATTCCATGCCATTCCATGCCATTCCATGCCGGTGCCATGCCATTCCATGCCATTCCATGCCATTCCATGCCATTCCATGCCATTCCATGCCATTCCATGCCATTCCATGCCATTCCATGCCATTCCATGCCATTCCATGCCATTCCATGCCATTCCATGCCATTCCATGCCATTCCATGCCATTCCATGCCATTCCATGCCATTCCATGCCATTCCATGCCATTCCATGCCATTCCATGCCATTCCATGCCATTCCATGCCATTCCATGCCATTCCATGCCATTCCATGCCATTCCATGCCGTGCCATGCCATTCCATGCCGTGCCATGCCGGTGCCATGCCGTGCCATGCCGGTGCCATGCCGTGCCATGCCGTGCCATGCCGGTGCCATGCCGTGCCATGCCGTGCCATGCCGGTGCCATGCCGTGCCATGCCGTGCCATGCCGGTGCCATGCCGTGCCATGCCGTGCCATGCCGGTGCCATGCCGTGCCATGCCGGTGCCATGCCGGTGCCATGCCGTGCCATGCCGGTGCCATGCCGGTGCCATGCCGGTGCCATGCCGTGCCATGCCGGTGCCATGCCGTGCCATGCCGGTGCCATGCCGTGCCATGCCGGTGCCATGCCGTGCCATGCCGGTGCCATGCCGTGCCATGCCGGTGCCATGCCGTGCCATGCCGGTGCCATGCCGTGCCATGCCGGTGCCATGCCGTGCCATGCCGGTGCCATGCCGTGCCATGCCGGTGCCATGCCGTGCCATGCCGGTGCCATGCCGGTGCCATGCCGTGCCATGCCGGTGCCATGCCGTGCCATGCCGGTGCCATGCCGTGCCATGCCGGCGCCATGCCGTGCCATGCCGGTGCCATGCCGTGCCATGCCGGCGCCATGCCGTGCCATGCCGGTGCCATGCCGTGCCATGCCGTGCCATGCCATTCCATGCCATTCCATGCCATTCCATGCCATTCCATGCCATTCCATGCCACTCAATGCGGTGCCATGCCGTGCCATGCCGGTGCCATGCCGTGCCATGCCGTGCCATGCCGGTGCCATGCCGTGCCATGCCGGTGCCATGCCGTGCCATGCCGTGCCATGCCGTGCCATGCCGGTGCCATGCCGTGCCATGCCGGTGCCATGCCGGTGCCATGCCATTCCATGTCATTCCATGCCATTCCATGCCATTCCATGCCGTGCCATGCCGGTGCCATGCCGTGCCATGCCGTGCCATGCCGGTGCCATGCCGGTGCCATGCCATTCCATGCCATTCCATGCCATTCCATGCCATTCCATGCCATTCCATGCCATTCCATGACATTCCATGCCATTCCATGACATTCCATGCCATTCCATGCCATTCCATGCCATTCCATGCTATTCCATGCCATTCCATGCCATTCCATGCCATTCCATGCCATTCCATGCCATTCCATGCCATTCCATGCCATTCCATGCCATTCCATGCCGTGCCATGCCGGTGCCATGCCATTCCATGCCATTCCATGCCATTCCATGCCATTCCATGCCATTCCATGCCATTCCATGCCATTCCATGCCATTCCATGCCATTCCATGCCATTCCATGCCATTCCATGCCATTCCATGCCATTCCATGCCATTCCATGCCATTCCATGCCATTCCATGCCATTCCATGCCATTCCATGCCATTCCATGCCATTCCATGCCATTCCATGCCATTCCATGCCATTCCATGCCATTCCATGCCATTCCATGCCATTCCATGCCATTCCATGCCATTCCATGCCATTCCATGCCATTCCATGCCATTCCATGCCATTCCATGCCATTCCATGCCATTCCATGCCATTCCATGCCATTCCATGCCATTCCATGCCATTCCATGCCATTCCATGCCATTCCATGCCATTCCATGCCATTCCATGCCATTCCATGCCATTCCATGCCATTCCATGCCATTCCATGCCATTCCATGCCATTCCATGCCATTCCATGCCATTCCATGCCATTCCATGCCATTCCATGCCATTCCATGCCATTCCATGCCATTCCATGCCATTCCATGCCATTCCATGCCATTCCATGCCATTCCATGCCGTGCCATGCCGTGCCATGCCGTGCCATGCCGTGCCATGCCGGTGCCATGCCGTGCCATGCCGGTGCCATGCCGTGCCATGCCGTGCCATGCCGGTGCCATGCCGTGCCATGCCGTGCCATGCCGGTGCCATGCCGTGCCATGCCGTGCCATGCCGGTGCCATGCCGTGCCATGCCGTGCCATGCCGGTGCCATGCCGTGCCATGCCGGTGCCATGCCGGTGCCATGCCGGTGCCATGCCGGTGCCATGCCGGTGCCATGCCGTGCCATGCCGGTGCCATGCCGTGCCATGCCGGTGCCATGCCGTGCCATGCCGGTGCCATGCCGTGCCATGCCATTCCATGCCATTCCATGCCATTCCATGCCATTCCATGCCACTCAATGCGGTGCCATGCCGTGCCATGCCGGTGCCATGCCGGTGCCATGCCGTGCCATGCCGGTGCCATGCCGTGCCATGCCGGTGCCATGCCGGTGCCATGCCGTGCCATGCCGGTGCCATGCCGTGCCATGCCGTGCCATGCCGTGCCATGCCGGTGCCATGCCGGTGCCATGCCATTCCATGTCATTCCATGCCATTCCATGTCATTCCATGCCATTCCATGCCATTCCATGCCATTCCATGCCATTCCATGCCATTCCATGCCATTCCATGCCATTCCATGCCATTCCATGCCATTCCATGCCATTCCATGCCATTCCATGCCATTCCATGCCATTCCATGCCATTCCATGCCATTCCATGCCATTCCATGCCATTCCATGCCATTCCATGCCATTCCATGCCATTCCATGCCATTCCATGCCATTCCATGCCATTCCATGCCATTCCATGCCATTCCATGCCATTCCATGCCATTCCATGCCATTCCATGCCATTCCATGCCATTCCATGCCATTCCATGCCATTCCATGCCATTCCATGCCATTCCATGCCATTCCATGCCATTCCATGCCATTCCATGCCATTCCATGCCATTCCATGCCATTCCATGCCATTCCATGCCATTCCATGCCATTCCATGCCATTCCATGCCATTCCATGCCATTCCATGCCATTCCATGCCATTCCATGCCATTCGATGCCATTCCATGCCATTCCATGCCATTCCATGCCATTCCATGCCATTCCATGCCATTCCATGCCATTCCATGCCATTCGATGCCATTCCATGCCATTCCATGCCATTCCATGCCATTCCATGCCATTCCATGCCATTCCATGCCATTCCATGCCATTCCATGCCATTCCATGCCATTCCATGCCATTCAATGCCGTGCCATGCCGTGCCATGCCGTGCCATGCCGTGCCATGCCGGTGCCATGCCGTGCCATGCCGGTGCCATGCCGTGCCATGCCGGTGCCATGCCGTGCCATGCCGGTGCCATGCCGTGCCATGCCGGTGCCATGCCGTGCCATGCCGGTGCCATGCCGTGCCATGCCGTGCCATGCCGGTGCCATGCCGTGCCATGCCGGTGCCATGCCGTGCCATGCCGGTGCCATGCCGTGCCATGCCGGTGCCATGCCGGTGCCATGCCGTGCCATGCCGGTGCCATGCCGTGCCATGCCGGTGCCATGCCGTGCCATGCCGGTGCCATGCCGTGCCATGCCGGTGCCATGCCGGTGCCATGCCGTGCCATGCCGGTGCCATGCCGTGCCATGCCGGTGCCATGCCGTGCCATGCCGGTGCCATGCCGTGCAATGCCGGTGCCATGCCGGTGCCATGCCGTGCCATGCCGGTGCCATGCCGTGCCATGCCGTGCCATGCCGGTGCCATGCCGTGCCATGCCGTGCCATGCCGGTGCCATGCCGTGCCATGCCGTGCCATGCCGGTGCCATGCCGGTGCCATGCCATTCCATGCCATTCCATGCCATTCCATGCCATTCCATGCCATTCCATGCCATTCCATGCCATTCCATGCCATTCCATGCCATTCCATGCCATTCCATGCCATTCCATGCCATTCCATGCCATTCCATGCCATTCCATGCCATTCCATGCCATTCCATGCCATTCCATGCCATTCCATGCCATTCAATGCCATTCCATGCCATTCAATGCCGTGCCATGCCGTGCCATGCGGTGCCATGCCATTCCATGCCATTCCATGCCGTGCCATGCGGTGCCATGCCATTCCATGCCATTCCATGCCATTCCATGCCATTCCATGCCATTCCATGCCATTCCATGCCATTCCATGCCATTCCATGCCATTCCATGCCATTCCATGCCATTCCATGCCATTCCATGCCATTCCATGCCATTCCATGCCATTCCATGCCATTCCATGCCATTCCATGCCATTCCATGCCATTCCATGCCATTCCATGCCATTCCATGCCATTCCATGCCATTCCATGCCATTCCATGCCATTCCATGCCATTCCATGCCATTCCATGCCATTCCATGCCATTCCATGCCATTCCATGCCATTCCATGCCATTCCATGCCATTCCATGCCATTCCATGCCATTCCATGCCATTCCATGCCATTCCATGCCATTCCATGCCATTCCATGCCATTCCATGCCATTCCATGCCATTCCATGCCATTCCATGCCATTCCATGCCATTCCATGCCATTCCATGCCATTCCATGCCATTCCATGCCATTCCATGCCATTCCATGCCATTCCATGCCATTCCATGCCATTCCATGCCATTCCATGCCATTCCATGCCATTCCATGCCATTCCATGCCATTCCATGCCATTCCATGCCATTCCATGCCATTCCATGCCATTCCATGCCATTCCATGCCATTCCATGCCATTCCATGCCATTCCATGCCATTCCATGCCATTCCATGCCATTCCATGCCATTCCATGCCATTCCATGCCATTCCATGCCATTCCATGCCATTCCATGCCATTCCATGCCATTCCATGCCATTCCATGCCATTCCATGCCATTCCATGCCATTCCATGCCATTCCATGCCATTCCATGCCATTCCATGCCATTCCATGCCATTCCATGCCATTCCATGCCATTCCATGCCATTCCATGCCATTCCATGCCATTCCATGCCATTCCATGCCATTCCATGCCATTCAATGCCATTCCATGCCATTCAATGCCGTGCCATGCCGTGCCATGCGGTGCCATGCCGGTGCCATGCCGTGCCATGCCGGTGCCATGCCGTGCCATGCCGGTGCCATGCCGTGCCATGCCGGTGCCATGCCGTGCCATGCCGTGCCATGCCGGTGCCATGCCGTGCCATGCCGGTGCCATGCCGTGCCATGCCGGTGCCATGCCGTGCCATGCCGTGCCATGCCGGTGCCATGCCGTGCCATGCCGGTGCCATGCCGTGCCATGCCATTCCATGCCATTCCATGCCATTCCATGCCATTCCATGCCATTCCATGCCACTCAATGCGGTGCCATGCCGTGCCATGCCGGTGCCATGCCGTGCCATGCCGGTGCCATGCCGTGCCATGCCGGTGCCATGCCGTGCCATGCCGGTGCCATGCCGTGCCATGCCGGTGCCATGCCGTGCCATGCCGTGCCATGCCGTGCCATGCCGTGCCATGCCGTGCCATGCCATTCCATGCCATTCCATGCCATTCCATGCCATTCCATGCCATTCCATGCCATTCCATGCCATTCCATGCCATTCCATGCCATTCCATGCCATTCCATGCCATTCCATGCCATTCCATGCCATTCCATGCCATTCCATGCCATTCCATGCCATTCCATGCCATTCCATGCCATTCCATGCCATTCCATGCCATTCCATGTCATTCCATGCCATTCCATGCCATTCCATGCCGTGCCATGCCGTGCCATGCCGTGCCATGCCGTGCCATGCCGTGCCATGCCGTGCCATGCCGTGCCATGCCGTGCCATGCCGTGCCATGCCGTGCCATGCCGGTGCCATGCCGTGCCATGCCGGTGCCATGCCGTGCCATGCCGTGCCATGCCGGTGCCATGCCGTGCCATGCCGTGCCATGCCGGTGCCATGCCGTGCCATGCCGTGCCATGCCGGTGCCATGCCGTGCCATGCCGTGCCATGCCGGTGCCATGCCGTGCCATGCCGGTGCCATGCCGTGCCATGCCGGTGCCATGCCGTGCCATGCCGGTGCCATGCCGTGCCATGCCGGTGCCATGCCGTGCCATGCCGGTGCCATGCCGTGCAATGCCGGTGCCATGCCGGTGCCATGCCGTGCCATGCCGGTGCCATGCCGTGCCATGCCGTGCCATGCCGTGCCATGCCGGTGCCATGCCGTGCCATGCCGTGCCATGCCGTGCCATGCCGTGCCATGCCGTGCCATGCCGTGCCATGCCGGTGCCATGCCGTGCCATGCCGGTGCCATGCCGTGCCATGCCGGTGCCATGCCGTGCAATGCCGGTGCCATGCCGGTGCCATGCCGTGCCATGCCGGTGCCATGCCATTCCATGCCATTCCATGCCATTCCATGCCATTCCATGCCATTCCATGCCGTGCCATGCCGGTGCCATGCCGTGCCATGCCGGTGCCATGCCGTGCCATGCCGGTGCCATGCCGTGCAATGCCGGTGCCATGCCGGTGCCATGCCATTCCATGCCATTCCATGCCATTCCATGCCATTCCATGCCATTCCATGCCATTCCATGCCATTCCATGCCATTCCATGCCATTCAATGCCATTCCATGCCATTCAATGCCGTGCCATGCCGGTGCCATGCCATTCCATGCCATTCCATGCCATTCCATGCCATTCCATGCCATTCCATGCCATTCCATGCCATTCCATGCCATTCCATGCCATTCCATGCCATTCCATGCCATTCCATGCCATTCCATGCCATTCCATGCCATTCCATGCCATTCCATGCCATTCCATGCCATTCCATGCCATTCCATGCCATTCCATGCCATTCCATGCCATTCAATGCCATTCCATGCCATTCAATGCCGTGCCATGCCGGTGCCATGCCATTCCATGCCATTCCATGCCATTCCATGCCATTCCATGCCATTCCATGCCATTCCATGCCATTCCATGCCATTCCATGCCATTCCATGCCATTCCATGCCATTCCATGCCATTCCATGCCATTCCATGCCATTCCATGCCATTCCATGCCATTCCATGCCATTCCATGCCATTCCATGCCATTCCATGCCATTCCATGCCATTCAATGCCATTCCATGCCATTCAATGCCGTGCCATGCCGTGCCATGCGGTGCCATGCCATTCCATGCCATTCCATGCCGTGCCATGCGGTGCCATGCCATTCCATGCCATTCCATGCCATTCCATGCCATTCCATGCCATTCCATGCCATTCCATGCCATTCCATGCCATTCCATGTCATTCCATGCCATTCCATGCCATTCCATGCCGTGCCATGCCGTGCCATGCCGTGCCATGCCGGTGCCATGCCGGTGCCATGCCGTGCCATGCCGGCGCCATGCCGTGCCATGCCGGTGCCATGCCGTGCCATGCCGTGCCATGCCGGCGCCATGCCGTGCCATGCCGTGCCATGCCATTCCATGCCATTCCATGCCATTCCATGCCATTCCATGCCACTCAATGCGGTGCCATGCCGTGCCATGCCGGTGCCATGCCGTGCCATGCCGGTGCCATGCCGTGCCATGCCGGTGCCATGCCGTGCCATGCCGTGCCATGCCGTGCCATGCCGGTGCCATGCCGTGCCATGCCGGTGCCATGCCGGTGCCATGCCATTCCATGTCATTCCATGCCATTCCATGCCATTCCATGCCGTGCCATGCCGGTGCCATGCCGTGCCATGCCGTGCCATGCCGGTGCCATGCCGGTGCCATGCCGGTGCCATGCCATTCCATGCCATTCCATGCCATTCCATGCCATTCCATGCCATTCCATGCCATTCCATGCCATTCCATGACATTCCATGCCATTCCATGCCATTCCATGCCATTCCATGCCATTCCATGCCATTCCATGCCATTCCATGCCATTCCATGCCATTCCATGCCATTCCATGCCATTCCATGCCATTCCATGCCATTCCATGCCATTCCATGCCATTCCATGCCATTCCATGCCATTCCATGCCATTCCATGCCATTCCATGCCATTCCATGCCATTCCATGCCATTCCATGCCATTCCATGCCGTGCCATGCCGGTGCCATGCCATTCCATGCCATTCCATGCCATTCCATGCCATTCCATGCCATTCCATGCCATTCCATGCCATTCCATGCCATTCCATGCCATTCCATGCCATTCCATGCCATTCCATGCCATTCCATGCCATTCCATGCCATTCCATGCCATTCCATGCCATTCCATGCCATTCCATGCCATTCCATGCCATTCCATGCCATTCCATGCCATTCCATGCCATTCCATGCCATTCCATGCCATTCCATGCCATTCCATGCCATTCCATGCCATTCCATGCCATTCCATGCCATTCCATGCCATTCCATGCCATTCCATGCCATTCCATGCCATTCCATGCCATTCCATGCCATTCCATGCCATTCCATGCCATTCCATGCCATTCCATGCCATTCCATGCCATTCCATGCCATTCCATGCCATTCCATGCCATTCCATGCCATTCCATGCCATTCCATGCCATTCCATGCCGTGCCATGCCGTGCCATGCCGTGCCATGCCGTGCCATGCCGGTACCATGCCGCGCCATGCCGGTGCCATGCCGTGCCATGCCGTGCCATGCCGGTGCCATGCCGTGCCATGCCGGTGCCATGCCGTGCCATGCCGTGCCATGCCGGTGCCATGCCGTGCCATGCCGTGCCATGCCGGTGCCATGCCGTGCCATGCCGGTGCCATGCCGTGCCATGCCGGTGCCATGCCGTGCCATGCCGGTGCCATGCCGGTGCCATGCCGGTGCCATGCCGGTGCCATGCCGGTGCCATGCCGGTGCCATGCCGGTGCCATGCCGTGCCATGCCGGCGCCATGCCGTGCCATGCCGGTGCCATGCCGTGCCATGCCGTGCCATGCCGGCGCCATGCCGTGCCATGCCGTGCCATGCCATTCCATGCCATTCCATGCCATTCCATGCCATTCCATGCCACTCAATGCGGTGCCATGCCGTGCCATGCCGGTGCCATGCCGTG
Source organism: Cryptus armator (assembly GCA_963971235.1). Taxonomy (NCBI): domain Eukaryota; kingdom Metazoa; phylum Arthropoda; class Insecta; order Hymenoptera; family Ichneumonidae; genus Cryptus; species Cryptus armator. The sequence continues at coordinate 77,493 of CAXARG010000041.1, read as the reverse complement.
CCATGCCGGTGCCATGCCGTGCCATGCCGGTGCCATGCCGTGCCATGCCGGTGCCATGCCGTGCCATGCCGTGCCATGCCGTGCCATGCCGGTGCCATGCCGTGCCATGCCGGTGCCATGCCGGTGCCATGCCATTCCATGTCATTCCATGCCATTCCATGCCATTCCATGCCGTGCCATGCCGGTGCCATGCCGTGCCATGCCGTGCCATGCCGGTGCCATGCCGGTGCCATGCCGGTGCCATGCCATTCCATGCCATTCCATGCCATTCCATGCCATTCCATGCCATTCCATGCCATTCCATGCCATTCCATGACATTCCATGCCATTCCATGCCATTCCATGCCATTCCATGCCATTCCATGCCATTCCATGCCATTCCATGCCATTCCATGCCATTCCATGCCATTCCATGCCATTCCATGCCATTCCATGCCATTCCATGCCATTCCATGCCATTCCATGCCATTCCATGCCATTCCATGCCATTCCATGCCATTCCATGCCATTCCATGCCATTCCATGCCATTCCATGCCATTCCATGCCATTCCATGCCGTGCCATGCCGGTGCCATGCCATTCCATGCCATTCCATGCCATTCCATGCCATTCCATGCCATTCCATGCCATTCCATGCCATTCCATGCCATTCCATGCCATTCCATGCCATTCCATGCCATTCCATGCCATTCCATGCCATTCCATGCCATTCCATGCCATTCCATGCCATTCCATGCCATTCCATGCCATTCCATGCCATTCCATGCCATTCCATGCCATTCCATGCCATTCCATGCCATTCCATGCCATTCCATGCCATTCCATGCCATTCCATGCCATTCCATGCCATTCCATGCCATTCCATGCCATTCCATGCCATTCCATGCCATTCCATGCCATTCCATGCCATTCCATGCCATTCCATGCCATTCCATGCCATTCCATGCCATTCCATGCCATTCCATGCCATTCCATGCCATTCCATGCCATTCCATGCCATTCCATGCCATTCCATGCCATTCCATGCCATTCCATGCCATTCCATGCCATTCCATGCCGTGCCATGCCGTGCCATGCCGTGCCATGCCGGTACCATGCCGCGCCATGCCGGTGCCATGCCGTGCCATGCCGTGCCATGCCGGTGCCATGCCGTGCCATGCCGGTGCCATGCCGTGCCATGCCGTGCCATGCCGGTGCCATGCCGTGCCATGCCGTGCCATGCCGGTGCCATGCCGTGCCATGCCGGTGCCATGCCGTGCCATGCCGGTGCCATGCCGTGCCATGCCGGTGCCATGCCGGTGCCATGCCGGTGCCATGCCGGTGCCATGCCGGTGCCATGCCGGTGCCATGCCGGTGCCATGCCGTGCCATGCCGGTGCCATGCCGTGCCATGCCGGTGCCATGCCGTGCCATGCCGGTGCCATGCCGTGCCATGCCGGTGCCATGCCGTGCCATGCCGGTGCCATGCCGTGCCATGCCGTGCCATGCCATTCCATGCCATTCCATGCCATTCCATGCCATTCCATGCCATTCCATGCCACTCAATGCGGTGCCATGCCGTGCCATGCCGGTGCCATGCCGTGCCATGCCGGTGCCATGCCGTGCCATGCCGGTGCCATGCCGTGCCATGCCGTGCCATGCCGTGCCATGCCGTGCCATGCCGTGCCATGCCGTGCCATGCCGTGCCATGCCGTGCCATGCCGTGCCATGCCGTGCCATGCCGTGCCATGCCGTGCCATGCCGTGCCATGCCGTGCCATGCCGGTGCCATGCCGGTGCCATGCCATTCCATGTCATTCCATGCCATTCCATGCCGTGCCATGCCGGTGCCATGCCGTGCCATGCCGTGCCATGCCGGTGCCATGCCGGTGCCATGCCGGTGCCATGCCATTCCATGCCATTCCATGCCATTCCATGCCATTCCATGCCATTCCATGCCATTCCATGCCATTCCATGCCATTCCATGCCATTCCATGCCATTCCATGCCATTCCATGCCATTCCATGCCATTCCATGCCATTCCATGCCATTCCATGCCATTCCATGCCATTCCATGCCATTCCATGCCATTCCATGCCATTCCATGCCATTCCATGCCATTCCATGCCATTCCATGCCATTCCATGCCATTCCATGCCATTCCATGCCATTCCATGCTATTCCATGCCATTCCATGCCATTCCATGCCATTCCATGCCATTCCATGCCATTCAATGCCGTGCCATGCCGTGCCATGCCGTGCCATGCCGGTGCCATGCCGTGCCATGCCGGTGCCATGCCGTGCCATGCCGGTGCCATGCCGTGCCATGCCGGTGCCATGCCGTGCCATGCCGGTGCCATGCCGTGCAATGCCGGTGCCATGCCGGTGCCATGCCGTGCCATGCCGTGCCATGCCGTGCCATGCCGTGCCATGCCGGTGCCATGCCGTGCCATGCCGTGCCATGCCGGTGCCATGCCGTGCCATGCCGGTGCCATGCCGGTGCCATGCCATTCCATGCCATTCCATGCCATTCCATGCCATTCCATGCCATTCCATGCCATTCCATGCCATTCCATGCCATTCCATGCCATTCCATGCCATTCCATGCCATTCCATGCCATTCCATGCCATTCCATGCCATTCCATGCCATTCCATGCCATTCCATGCCATTCCATGCCATTCCATGCCATTCCATGCCATTCCATGCCATTCCATGCCATTCCATGCCATTCCATGCCATTCCATGCCATTCCATGCCATTCCATGCCATTCAATGCCGTGCCATGCCGTGCCATGCGGTGCCATGCCATTCCATGCCATTCCATGCCGTGCCATGCGGTGCCATGCCATTCCATGCCATTCCATGCGATTCCATGCCATTCCATGCCATTCCATGCCATTCCATGCCATTCCATGCCATTCCATGCCATTCCATGCCATTCCATGCCATTCCATGCCATTCCATGCCATTCCATGCCATTCCATGCCATTCCATGCCATTCCATGCCATTCCATGCCATTCCATGCCATTCCATGCCATTCCATGCCATTCCATGCCATTCCATGCCATTCCATGCCATTCCATGCCATTCCATGCCATTCCATGCCATTCCATGCCATTCCATGCCATTCCATGCCATTCCATGCCATTCCATGCCATTCCATGCCATTCCATGCCATTCCATGCCATTCCATGCCATTCCATGCCATTCCATGCCATTCCATGCCATTCCATGCCATTCCATGCCATTCCATGCCATTCCATGCCATTCCATGCCATTCCATGCCATTCCATGCCATTCCATGCCATTCCATGCCATTCCATGCCGTGCCATGCCGTGCCATGCCGTGCCATGCCGTGCCATGCCGTGCCATGCCGTGCCATGCCGGTGCCATGCCGTGCCATGCCGGTGCCATGCCGTGCCATGCCGGTGCCATGCCGTGCCATGCCGGTGCCATGCCGTGCCATGCCGTGCCATGCCGGTGCCATGCCGTGCCATGCCGTGCCATGCCGGTGCCATGCCGTGCCATGCCGTGCCATGCCGGTGCCATGCCGTGCCATGCCGTGCCATGCCGGTGCCATGCCGTGCCATGCCGTGCCATGCCGGTGCCATGCCGTGCCATGCCGGTGCCATGCCGTGCCATGCCGGTGCCATGCCGGTGCCATGCCGTGCCATGCCGGTGCCATGCCGTGCCATGCCGGTGCCATGCCGGTGCCATGCCGGTGCCATGCCGGTGCCATGCCGGTGCCATGCCGTGCCATGCCGGTGCCATGCCGTGCCATGCCGGTGCCATGCCGTGCCATGCCGGTGCCATGCCGTGCCATGCCGGTGCCATGCCGTGCCATGCCGGTGCCATGCCGTGCCATGCCGTGCCATGCCATTCCATGCCATTCCATGCCATTCCATGCCATTCCATGCCATTCCATGCCATTCCATGCCACTCAATGCGGTGCCATGCCGTGCCATGCCGGTGCCATGCCGGTGCCATGCCGTGCCATGCCGGTGCCATGCCGGTGCCATGCCGTGCCATGCCGGTGCCATGCCGTGCCATGCCGTGCCATGCCGTGCCATGCCGGTGCCATGCCGGTGCCATGCCATTCCATGTCATTCCATGCCATTCCATGCCATTCCATGCCATTCCATGCCATTCCATGCCATTCCATGCCATTCCATGCCATTCCATGCCATTCCATGCCATTCCATGCCATTCCATGCCATTCCATGCCATTCCATGCCATTCCATGCCATTCCATGCCATTCCATGCCATTCCATGCCATTCCATGCCATTCCATGCCATTCCATGCCATTCCATGCCATTCCATGCCATTCCATGCCATTCCATGCCATTCCATGCCATTCCATGCCATTCCATGCCATTCCATGCCATTCCATGCCATTCCATGCCATTCCATGCCATTCCATGCCATTCCATGCCATTCCATGCCATTCCATGCCATTCCATGCCATTCCATGCCATTCCATGCCATTCCATGCCATTCCATGCCATTCCATGCCATTCCATGCCATTCCATGCCATTCCATGCCATTCCATGCCATTCCATGCCATTCCATGCCATTCCATGCCATTCCATGCCATTCCATGCCATTCCATGCCATTCCATGCCATTCCATGCCATTCCATGCCATTCCATGCCATTCCATGCCATTCCATGCCATTCCATGCCATTCCATGCCGTGCCATGCCGTGCCATGCCGTGCCATGCCGTGCCATGCCGTGCCATGCCGGTGCCATGCCGTGCCATGCCGGTGCCATGCCGTGCCATGCCGTGCCATGCCGGTGCCATGCCGGTGCCATGCCGTGCCATGCCGGTGCCATGCCGTGCCATGCCGGTGCCATGCCGTGCCATGCCGGTGCCATGCCGTGCCATGCCGGTGCCATGCCGTGCAATGCCGGTGCCATGCCGGTGCCATGCCGTGCCATGCCGTGCCATGCCGTGCCATGCCGTGCCATGCCGGTGCCATGCCGTGCCATGCCATTCCATGCCATTCCATGCCATTCCATGCCATTCCATGCCATTCCATGCCATTCCATGCCATTCCATGCCATTCCATGCCATTCCATGCCATTCCATGCCATTCCATGCCATTCCATGCCATTCCATGCCATTCAATGCCGTGCCATGCCGTGCCATGCGGTGCCATGCCATTCCATGCCATTCCATGCCATTCCATGCCATTCCATGCCATTCCATGCCATTCCATGCCATTCCATGCCATTCAATGCCGTGCCATGCCGTGCCATGCGGTGCCATGCCATTCCATGCCATTCCATGCCGTGCCATGCGGTGCCATGCCATTCCATGCCATTCCATGCGATTCCATGCCATTCCATGCCATTCCATGCCATTCCATGCCATTCCATGCCATTCCATGCCATTCCATGCCATTCCATGCCATTCCATGCCATTCCATGCCATTCCATGCCATTCCATGCCATTCCATGCCATTCCATGCCATTCCATGCCATTCCATGCCATTCCATGCCATTCCATGCCATTCCATGCCATTCCATGCCATTCCATGCCATTCCATGCCATTCCATGCCATTCCATGCCATTCCATGCCATTCCATGCCATTCCATGCCATTCCATGCCATTCCATGCCATTCCATGCCATTCCATGCCATTCCATGCCATTCCATGCCATTCCATGCCATTCCATGCCATTCCATGCCATTCCATGCCATTCCATGCCATTCCATGCCATTCCATGCCATTCCATGCCATTCCATGCCATTCCATGCCATTCCATGCCATTCCATGCCATTCCATGCCATTCCATGCCATTCCATGCCATTCCATGCCATTCCATGCCATTCCATGCCATTCCATGCCATTCCATGCCATTCCATGCCATTCCATGCCATTCCATGCCATTCCATGCCATTCCATGCCGTGCCATGCCGTGCCATGCCGTGCCATGCCGTGCCATGCCGTGCCATGCCGTGCCATGCCGGTGCCATGCCGTGCCATGCCGGTGCCATGCCGTGCCATGCCGGTGCCATGCCGTGCCATGCCGGTGCCATGCCGTGCCATGCCGTGCCATGCCGGTGCCATGCCGTGCCATGCCGTGCCATGCCGGTGCCATGCCGTGCCATGCCGTGCCATGCCGGTGCCATGCCGTGCCATGCCGTGCCATGCCGGTGCCATGCCGTGCCATGCCGTGCCATGCCGGTGCCATGCCGTGCCATGCCGTGCCATGCCGGTGCCATGCCGTGCCATGCCGGTGCCATGCCGTGCCATGCCGGTGCCATGCCGTGCCATGCCGGTGCCATGCCGTGCCATGCCGGTGCCATGCCGTGCCATGCCGGTGCCATGCCGTGCCATGCCGTGCCATGCCATTCCATGCCATTCCATGCCATTCCATGCCATTCCATGCCACTCAATGCGGTGCCATGCCGTGCCATGCCGGTGCCATGCCGTGCCATGCCGGTGCCATGCCGTGCCATGCCGGTGCCATGCCGGTGCCATGCCGTGCCATGCCGGTGCCATGCCGTGCCATGCCGTGCCATGCCGTGCCATGCCGGTGCCATGCCGGTGCCATGCCATTCAATGTCATTCCATGCCATTCCATGTCATTCCATGCCATTCCATGCCATTCCATGCCATTCCATGCCGTGCCATGCCGGTGCCATGCCGGTGCCATGCCATTCCATGCCATTCCATGCCATTCCATGCCATTCCATGCCATTCCATGCCATTCCATGCCATTCCATGCCATTCCATGCCATTCCATGCCATTCCATGCCATTCCATGCCGGTGCCATGCCATTCCATGCCATTCCATGCCATTCCATGCCATTCCATGCCATTCCATGCCATTCCATGCCATTCCATGCCATTCCATGCCATTCCATGCCATTCCATGCCATTCCATGCCATTCCATGCCATTCCATGCCATTCCATGCCATTCCATGCCATTCCATGCCATTCCATGCCATTCCATGCCATTCCATGCCATTCCATGCCATTCCATGCCATTCCATGCCATTCCATGCCATTCCATGCCATTCCATGCCATTCCATGCCATTCCATGCCATTCCATGCCATTCCATGCCATTCCATGCCATTCCATGCCATTCCATGCCATTCCATGCCATTCCATGCCATTCCATGCCATTCCATGCCATTCCATGCCATTCCATGCCATTCCATGCCATTCCATGCCATTCCATGCCATTCCATGCCATTCCATGCCATTCCATGCCATTCCATGCCATTCCATGCCATTCCATGCCATTCCATGCCATTCCATGCCATTCCATGCCATTCCATGCCATTCCATGCCATTCCATGCCATTCGATGCCATTCCATGCCATTCCATGCCATTCCATGCCATTCCATGACATTCCATGCCATTCCATGCCATTCCATGCCATTCCATGCCATTCCATGCCATTCCATGCCATTCAATGCCGTGCCATGCCGTGCCATGCCGTGCCATGCCGGTGCCATGCCGTGCCATGCCGGTGCCATGCCGTGCCATGCCGGTGCCATGCCGTGCCATGCCGGTGCCATGCCGTCCCATGCCGGTGCCATGCCGTGCCATGCCGGTGCCATGCCGTGCCATGCCGGTGCCATGCCGGTGCCATGCCGTGCCATGCCGGTGCCATGCCGTGCCATGCCGGTGCCATGCCGTGCCATGCCGGTGCCATGCCGGTGCCATGCCGTGCCATGCCGGTGCCATGCCGTGCCATGCCGGTGCCATGCCGTGCCATGCCGGTGCCATGCCGTGCAATGCCGGTGCCATGCCGGTGCCATGCCGTGCCATGCCGGTGCCATGCCGTGCCATGCCGGTGCCATGCCGTGCCATGCCGGTGCCATGCCGTGCCATGCCGTGCCATGCCGGTGCCATGCCGGTGCCATGCCGGTGCCATGCCGGTGCCATGCCATTCCATGCCATTCCATGCCATTCCATGCCATTCCATGCCATTCCATGCCATTCCATGCCATTCCATGCCATTCCATGCCATTCCATGCCATTCCATGCCATTCCATGCCATTCCATGCCATTCCATGCCATTCCATGCCATTCCATGCCATTCCATGCCATTCCATGCCATTCCATGCCATTCCATGCCATTCCATGCCATTCCATGCCATTCCATGCCATTCCATGCCATTCCATGCCATTCCATGCCATTCCATGCCATTCAATGCCATTCCATGCCATTCAATGCCGTGCCATGCCGTGCCATGCGGTGCCATGCCATTCCATGCCATTCCATGCCGTGCCATGCGGTGCCATGCCATTCCATGCCATTCCATGCCATTCCATGCCATTCCATGCCATTCCATGCCATTCCATGCCATTCCATGCCATTCCATGCCATTCCATGCCATTCCATGCCATTCCATGCCATTCCATGCCATTCAATGCCATTCCATGCCATTCAATGCCGTGCCATGCCGTGCCATGCGGTGCCATGCCATTCCATGCCATTCCATGCCGTGCCATGCGGTGCCATGCCATTCCATGCCATTCCATGCCATTCCATGCCATTCCATGCCATTCCATGCCATTCCATGCCATTCCATGCCATTCCATGCCATTCCATGCCATTCCATGCCATTCCATGCCATTCCATGCCATTCCATGCCATTCCATGCCATTCCATGCCATTCCATGCCATTCCATGCCATTCCATGCCATTCCATGCCATTCCATGCCATTCCATGCCATTCCATGCCATTCCATGCCATTCCATGCCATTCCATGCCATTCCATGCCATTCCATGCCATTCCATGCCGTGCCATGCCGTGCCATGCCGTGCCATGCCGGTGCCATGCCGTGCCATGCCGGTGCCATGCCGTGCCATGCCGTGCCATGCCGGTGCCATGCCGTGCCATGCCGTGCCATGCCGGTGCCATGCCGTGCCATGCCGTGCCATGCCGGTGCCATGCCGTGCCATGCCGTGCCATGCCGGTGCCATGCCGGTGCCATGCCGTGCCATGCCGGTGCCATGCCGGTGCCATGCCGGTGCCATGCCGTGCCATGCCGGTGCCATGCCGTGCCATGCCGGTGCCATGCCGTGCCATGCCGTGCCATGCCGGTGCCATGCCGTGCCATGCCGGTGCCATGCCGTGCCATGCCGGTGCCATGCCGTGCCATGCCGTGCCATGCCGGTGCCATGCCGTGCCATGCCGTGCCATGTCGGTGCCATGCCGTGCCATGCCGGTGCCATGCCGTGCCATGCCGGTGCCATGCCGTGCCATGCCGGTGCCATGCCGGTGCCATGCCGTGCCATGCCGTGCCATGCCGGTGCCATGCCGTGCCATGCCGGTGCCATGCCGTGCCATGCCGGTGCCATGCCGTGCCATGCCGGTGCCATGCCGGTGCCATGCCGTGCCATGCCGGTGCCATGCCGTGCCATGCCGGTGCCATGCCGTGCCATGCCGGTGCCATGCCGTGCAATGCCGGTGCCATGCCGGTGCCATGCCGTGCCATGCCGGTGCCATGCCGTGCCATGCCGTGCCATGCCGTGCCATGCCGTGCCATGCCGGTGCCATGCCGTGCCATGCCGTGCCATGCCGGTGCCATGCCGTGCCATGCCGGTGCCATGCCGGTGCCATGCCATTCCATGCCATTCCATGCCATTCCATGCCATTCCATGCCATTCCATGCCATTCCATGCCATTCCATGCCATTCCATGCCATTCCATGCCATTCCATGCCATTCAATGCCATTCCATGCCATTCAATGCCGTGCCATGCCGTGCCATGCGGTGCCATGCCGGTGCCATGCCGTGCCATGCCGGTGCCATGCCGTGCCATGCCGGTGCCATGCCGTGCCATGCCGTGCCATGCCGGTGCCATGCCGTGCCATGCCGTGCCATGCCGGTGCCATGCCGTGCCATGCCGGTGCCATGCCGTGCCATGCCGTGCCATGCCGGTGCCATGCCGTGCCATGCCGGTGCCATGCCGTGCCATGCCATTCCATGCCATTCCATGCCATTCCATGCCATTCCATGCCATTCCATGCCACTCAATGCGGTGCCATGCCGTGCCATGCCGGTGCCATGCCGTGCCATGCCGGTGCCATGCCGTGCCATGCCGGTGCCATGCCGTGCCATGCCGTGCCATGCCGTGCCATGCCGTGCCATGCCGGTGCCATGCCGGTGCCATGCCGGTGCCATGCCGGTGCCATGTCATTCCATGCCATTCCATGCCATTCCATGCCGTGCCATGCCGGTGCCATGCCGTGCCATGCCGTGCCATGCCGGTGCCATGCCGGTGCCATGCCATTCCATGCCATTCCATGCCATTCCATGCCATTCCATGCCATTCCATGCCATTCCATGCCATTCCATGCCATTCCATGCCATTCCATGCCATTCCATGCCATTCCATGCCATTCCATGCCATTCCATGCCATTCCATGCCATTCCATGCCATTCCATGCCATTCCATGCCATTCCATGCCATTCCATGCCATTCCATGCCATTCCATGCCATTCCATGCCATTCCATGCCATTCCATGCCATTCCATGCCATTCCATGCCATTCCATGCCATTCCATGCCATTCCATGCCATTCCATGCCATTCCATGCCATTCCATGCCATTCCATGCCATTCCATGCCATTCCATGCCATTCCATGCCATTCCATGCCATTCCATGCCATTCCATGCCATTCCATGCCATTCCATGCCATTCCATGCCATTCCATGCCATTCCATGCCATTCCATGCCATTCCATGCCATTCCATGCCATTCCATGCCATTCCATGCCATTCCATGCCATTCCATGCCATTCCATGCCATTCCATGCCATTCCATGCCATTCCATGCCATTCCATGCCATTCCATGCCATTCCATGCCATTCCATGCCATTCCATGCCATTCCATGCCATTCCATGCCATTCCATGCCATTCCATGCCATTCCATGCCATTCCATGCCATTCCATGCCATTCCATGCCATTCGATGCCATTCCATGCCATTCCATGCCATTCCATGCCATTCCATGCCATTCCATGCCATTCCATGCCATTCCATGCCATTCCATGCCATTCCATGCCATTCCATGCCATTCAATGCCGTGCCATGCCGTGCCATGCCGTGCCATGCCGGTGCCATGCCGTGCCATGCCGGTGCCATGCCGTGCCATGCCGGTGCCATGCCGTGCCATGCCGGTGCCATGCCGTGCCATGCCGTGCCATGCCGGTGCCATGCCGTCCCATGCCGGTGCCATGCCGTGCCATGCCGGTGCCATGCCGTGCCATGCCGGTGCCATGCCGGTGCCATGCCGTGCCATGCCGGTGCCATGCCGTGCCATGCCGGTGCCATGCCGTGCCATGCCGGTGCCATGCCGGTGCCATGCCGTGCCATGCCGGTGCCATGCCGTGCCATGCCGGTGCCATGCCGTGCCATGCCGGTGCCATGCCGTGCAATGCCGGTGCCATGCCGGTGCCATGCCGTGCCATGCCGGTGCCATGCCGGTGCCATGCCGTGCCATGCCGGTGCCATGCCGTGCCATGCCGTGCCATGCCCGTGCCATGCCGGTGCCATGCCGGTGCCATGCCGCTGCCATGCCGGTGCCATGCCATTCCATGCCATTCCATGCCATTCCATGCCATTCCATGCCATTCCATGCCATTCCATGCCATTCCATGCCATTCCATGCCATTCCATGCCATTCCATGCCATTCCATGCCATTCCATGCCATTCCATGCCATTCCATGCCATTCCATGCCATTCCATGCCATTCCATGCCATTCCATGCCATTCCATGCCATTCCATGCCATTCCATGCCATTCCATGCCATTCCATGCCATTCCATGCCATTCCATGCCATTCCATGCCATTCAATGCCATTCCATGCCATTCAATGCCGTGCCATGCCGTGCCATGCGGTGCCATGCCATTCCATGCCATTCCATGCCGTGCCATGCGGTGCCATGCCATTCCATGCCATTCCATGCCATTCCATGCCATTCCATGCCATTCCATGCCATTCCATGCCATTCCATGCCATTCCATGCCATTCCATGCCATTCCATGCCATTCCATGCCATTCCATGCCATTCCATGCCATTCCATGCCATTCCATGCCATTCAATGCCATTCCATGCCATTCAATGCCGTGCCATGCCGTGCCATGCGGTGCCATGCCATTCCATGCCATTCCATGCCGTGCCATGCGGTGCCATGCCATTCCATGCCATTCCATGCCATTCCATGCCATTCCATGCCATTCCATGCCATTCCATGCCATTCCATGCCATTCCATGCCATTCCATGCCATTCCATGCCATTCCATGCCATTCCATGCCATTCCATGCCATTCCATGCCATTCCATGCCATTCCATGCCATTCCATGCCATTCCATGCCATTCCATGCCATTCCATGCCATTCCATGCCATTCCATGCCATTCCATGCCATTCCATGCCATTCCATGCCATTCCATGCCATTCCATGCCATTCCATGCCATTCCATGCCATTCCATGCCATTCCATGCCATTCCATGCCATTCCATGCCATTCCATGCCATTCCATGCCATTCCATGCCATTCCATGCCATTCCATGCCATTCCATGCCATTCCATGCCATTCCATGCCATTCCATGCCATTCCATGCCATTCCATGCCATTCCATGCCATTCCATGCCATTCCATGCCATTCCATGCCATTCCATGCCATTCCATGCCATTCCATGCCATTCCATGCCATTCCATGCCATTCCATGCCATTCCATGCCATTCCATGCCATTCCATGCCATTCCATGCCATTCCATGCCATTCCATGCCATTCCATGCCATTCCATGCCATTCCATGCCATTCCATGCCATTCCATGCCATTCCATGCCATTCCATGCCATTCCATGCCATTCCATGCCATTCCATGCCATTCCATGCCATTCCATGCCATTCCATGCCATTCCATGCCATTCCATGCCATTCCATGCCATTCCATGCCATTCCATGCCATTCCATGCCATTCCATGCCATTCCATGCCATTCCATGCCATTCCATGCCATTCCATGCCATTCCATGCCATTCCATGCCATTCCATGCCATTCCATGCCATTCCATGCCATTCCATGCCGTGCCATGCCGTGCCATGCCGTGCCATGCCGGTGCCATGCCGTGCCATGCCGGTGCCATGCCGTGCCATGCCGTGCCATGCCGGTGCCATGCCGTGCCATGCCGTGCCATGCCGGTGCCATGCCGTGCCATGCCGTGCCATGCCGGTGCCATGCCGGTGCCATGCCGTGCCATGCCGTGCCATGCCGGTGCCATGCCGGTGCCATGCCGTGCCATGCCGGTGCCATGCCGGTGCCATGCCGGTGCCATGCCGTGCCATGCCGGTGCCATGCCGTGCCATGCCGGTGCCATGCCGTGCCATGCCGGTGCCATGCCGTGCCATGCCGGTGCCATGCCGTGCCATGCCGGTGCCATGCCGTGCCATGCCGGTGCCATGCCGTGCCATGCCGGTGCCATGCCGTGCCATGCCGGCGCCATGCCGTGCCATGCCGGTGCCATGCCGTGCCATGCCGGTGCCATGCGGTGCCATGCCGGTGCCATGCCGGTGCCATGCCATTCCATGTCATTCCATGCCATTCCATGTCATTCCATGCCATTCCATGTCATTCCATGCCATTCCATGCCATTCCATGCCGTGGCATGCCGGTGCCATGCCGGTGCCATGCCGGTGCCATGCCATTCCATGCCATTCCATGCCATTCCATGCCATTCCATGCCATTCCATGCCATTCCATGCCATTCCATGCCATTCCATGACATTCCATGCCATTCCATGCCATTCCATGCCATTCCATGCCATTCCATGCCATTCCATGCCATTCCATGCCATTCCATGCCATTCCATGCCATTCCATGCCATTCCATGCCATTCCATGCCATTCCATGCCATTCCATGCCATTCCATGCCATTCCATGCCATTCCATGCCGTGCCATGCCGGTGCCATGCCATTCCATGCCATTCCATGCCATTCCATGCCATTCCATGCCATTCCATGCCATTCCATGCCATTCCATGCCATTCCATGCCATTCCATGCCATTCCATGCCATTCCATGCCATTCCATGCCATTCCATGCCATTCCATGCCATTCCATGCCATTCCATGCCATTCCATGCCATTCCATGCCATTCCATTCCATGCCATTCCATGCCATTCCATGCCATTCCATGCCATTCCATGCCATTCCATGCCATTCCATGCCATTCCATGCCATTCCATGCCATTCCATGCCATTCCATGCCATTCCATGCCATTCCATGCCATTCCATGCCATTCCATGCCATTCCATGCCATTCCATGCCATTCCATGCCATTCCATGCCATTCCATGCCATTCCATGCCATTCCATGCCATTCCATGCCATTCCATGCCATTCCATGCCATTCAATGCCGTGCCATGCCGTGCCATGCCGTGCCATGCCGGTGCCATGCCGTGCCATGCCGGTGCCATGCCGTGCCATGCCGGTGCCATGCCGTGCCATGCCGGTGCCATGCCGTGCCATGCCGGTGCCATGCCGTGCCATGCCGGTGCCATGCCGTGCCATGCCGTGCCATGCCGGTGCCATGCCGTGCCATGCCGTGCCATGTCGGTGCCATGCCGTGCCATGCCGGTGCCATGCCGTGCCATGCCGGTGCCATGCCGTGCCATGCCGGTGCCATGCCGGTGCCATGCCGTGCCATGCCGTGCCATGCCGGTGCCATGCCGTGCCATGCCGGTGCCATGCCGTGCCATGCCGGTGCCATGCCGTGCCATGCCGGTGCCATGCCGGTGCCATGCCGTGCCATGCCGGTGCCATGCCGTGCCATTCAATGCCGTGCCATGCCGTGCCATGCGGTGCCATGCCATTCCATGCCATTCCATGCCGTGCCATGCGGTGCCATGCCATTCCATGCCATTCCATGCCATTCCATGCCATTCCATGCCATTCCATGCCATTCCATGCCATTCCATGCCATTCCATGCCATTCCATGCCATTCCATGCCATTCCATGCCATTCCATGCCATTCCATGCCATTCCATGCCATTCCATGCCATTCCATGCCATTCCATGCCATTCCATGCCATTCCATGCCATTCCATGCCATTCCATGCCATTCCATGCCATTCCATGCCATTCCATGCCATTCCATGCCATTCCATGCCATTCCATGCCATTCCATGCCATTCCATGCCATTCCATGCCATTCCATGCCATTCCATGCCATTCCATGCCATTCCATGCCATTCCATGCCATTCCATGCCATTCCATGCCATTCCATGCCATTCCATGCCATTCCATGCCATTCCATGCCATTCCATGCCATTCCATGCCATTCCATGCCATTCCATGCCATTCCATGCCATTCCATGCCATTCCATGCCATTCCATGCCATTCCATGCCATTCCATGCCATTCCATGCCATTCCATGCCATTCCATGCCATTCCATGCCATTCCATGCCATTCCATGCCATTCCATGCCATTCCATGCCATTCCATGCCATTCCATGCCATTCCATGCCATTCCATGCCATTCCATGCCATTCCATGCCATTCCATGCCATTCCATGCCATTCCATGCCATTCCATGCCATTCCATGCCATTCCATGCCATTCCATGCCATTCCATGCCATTCCATGCCATTCCATGCCATTCCATGCCATTCCATGCCATTCCATGCCATTCCATGCCATTCCATGCCATTCCATGCCATTCCATGCCATTCCATGCCATTCCATGCCATTCCATGCCATTCCATGCCATTCCATGCCATTCCATGCCATTCCATGCCATTCCATGCCATTCCATGCCATTCCATGCCATTCCATGCCATTCCATGCCGTGCCATGCCGTGCCATGCCGTGCCATGCCGTGCCATGCCGGTGCCATGCCGTGCCATGCCGGTGCCATGCCGTGCCATGCCGTGCCATGCCGGTGCCATGCCGTGCCATGCCGTGCCATGCCGGTGCCATGCCGTGCCATGCCGTGCCATGCCGGTGCCATGCCGTGCCATGCCGTGCCATGCCGGTGCCATGCCGGTGCCATGCCGTGCCATGCCGGTGCCATGCCGGTGCCATGCCGGTGCCATGCCGTGCCATGCCGGTGCCATGCCGTGCCATGCCGGTGCCATGCCGTGCCATGCCGGTGCCATGCCGTGCCATGCCGGTGCCATGCCGTGCCATGCCGGTGCCATGCCGTGCCATGCCATTCCATGCCATTCCATGCCATTCCATGCCATTCCATGCCACTCAATGCGGTGCCATGCCGTGCCATGCCGGTGCCATGCCGTGCCATGCCGGTGCCATGCCGTGCCATGCCGGTGCCATGCCGTGCCATGCCGGTGCCATGCCGTGCCATGCCGTGCCATGCCGTGCCATGCCGGTGCCATGCCGTGCCATGCCGGTGCCATGCCGGTGCCATGCCATTCCATGTCATTCCATGCCATTCCATGTCATTCCATGCCATTCCATGCCATTCCATGCCGTGGCATGCCGGTGCCATGCCGGTGCCATGCCGGTGCCATGCCATTCCATGCCATTCCATGCCATTCCATGCCATTCCATGCCATTCCATGCCATTCCATGCCATTCCATGCCATTCCATGCCATTCCATGACATTCCATGCCATTCCATGCCATTCCATGCCATTCCATGCCATTCCATGCCATTCCATGCCATTCCATGCCATTCCATGCCATTCCATGCCATTCCATGCCATTCCATGCCATTCCATGCCATTCCATGCCATTCCATGCCGTGCCATGCCGTGCCATGCCGTGCCATGCCGTGCCATGCCGTGCCATGCCGTGCCATGCCGGTGCCATGCCGTGCCATGCCGGTGCCATGCCGTGCCATGCCGGTGCCATGCCGTGCCATGCCGTGCCATGCCGGTGCCATGCCGTGCCATGCCGTGCCATGCCGGTGCCATGCCGTGCCATGCCGTGCCATGCCGGTGCCATGCCGTGCCATGCCGTGCCATGCCGGTGCCATGCCGTGCCATGCCGGTGCCATGCCGTGCCATGCCGGTGCCATGCCGTGCCATGCCGGTGCCATGCCGTGCCATGCCGGTGCCATGCCGTGCCATGCCGGTGCCATGCCGGTGCCATGCCGTGCCATGCCGGTGCCATGCCGTGCCATGCCGTGCCATGCCGTGCCATGCCGGTGCCATGCCGTGCCATGCCGTGCCATGCCGGTGCCATGCCGTGCCATGCCGTGCCATGCCGGTGCCATGCCGGTGCCATGCCATTCCATGCCATTCCATGCCATTCCATGCCATTCCATGCCATTCCATGCCATTCCATGCCATTCCATGCCATTCCATGCCATTCCATGCCATTCCATGCCATTCCATGCCATTCCATGCCATTCCATGCCATTCCATGCCATTCCATGCCATTCAATGCCATTCCATGCCATTCAATGCCGTGCCATGCCGGTGCCATGCCATTCCATGCCATTCCATGCCATTCCATGCCATTCCATGCCATTCCATGCCATTCCATGCCATTCCATGCCATTCCATGCCATTCCATGCCATTCCATGCCATTCCATGCCATTCCATGCCATTCAATGCCATTCCATGCCATTCAATGCCGTGCCATGCCGTGCCATGCGGTGCCATGCCATTCCATGCCATTCCATGCCGTGCCATGCGGTGCCATGCCGTGCCATGCGGTGCCATGCCATTCCATGCCATTCCATGCCATTCCATGCCATTCCATGCCATTCCATGCCATTCCATGCCATTCCATGCCATTCCATGCCATTCCATGCCATTCCATGCCATTCCATGTCATTCCATGCCATTCCATGCCATTCCATGCCGTGCCATGCCGTGCCATGCCGTGCCATGCCGGTGCCATGCCGTGCCATGCCGGTGCCATGCCGTGCCATGCCGTGCCATGCCGTGCCATGCCGTGCCATGCCGGTGCCATGCCGGTGCCATGCCGGTGCCATGCCATTCCATGTCATTCCATGCCATTCCATGTCATTCCATGCCATTCCATGCCGTGCCATGCCATTCCATGCCGTGCCATGCCGTGCCATGCCGGTGCCATGCCGTGCCATGCCGTGCCATGCCGTGCCATGCCGTGCCATGCCGGTGCCATGCCGTGCCATGCCGGTGCCATGCCGGTGCCATGCCGTGCCATGCCGGTGCCATGCCGTGCCATGCCGGTGCCATGCCGGTGCCATGCCGTGCCATGCCGGTGCCATGCCGTGCCATGCCGGTGCCATGCCGGTGCCATGCCGTGCCATGCCGGTGCCATGCCGTGCCATGCCGGTGCCATGCCGTGCCATGCCGTACCATGCCGGTGCCATGCCGTGCCATGCCGGTGCCATGCCGTGCCATGCCGGTGCCATGCCGGTGCCATGCCGGTGCCATGCCGGTGCCATGCCGGTGCCATGCCATTCCATGTCATTCCATGCCATTCCATGCCATTCCATGCCATTCCATGCCATTCCATGCCATTCCATGCCATTCCATGCCATTCCATGCCATTCCATGCCATTCCATGCCATTCCATGCCATTCCATGCCATTCCATGCCATTCCATGCCATTCCATGCCATTCCATGCCATTCCATGCCATTCCATGCCATTCCATCCCATTCCATGCCATTTCATGCCATTCCATGCCATTCCATGCCATTCCATGCCATTCCATGCCATTCCATGCCATTCCATGCCATTCCATGCCATTCCATGCCATTCCATGCCATTCCATGCCATTCCATGCCATTCCATGCCATTCCATGCCATTCCATGCCATTCCATGCCATTCCATGCCATTCCATGCCATTCCATGCCATTCCATGCCATTCCATGCCATTCCATGCCATTCCATGCCATTCCATGCCATTCCATGCCATTCCATGCCATTCCATGCCATTCCATGCCATTCCATGCCATTCCATGCCATTCCATGCCATTCCATGCCATTCCATGCCATTCCATGCCATTCCATGCCATTCCATGCCATTCCATGCCATTCCATGCCATTCCATGCCATTCCATGCCATTCCATGCCATTCCATGCCATTCCATGCCATTCCATGCCATTCCATGCCATTCCATGCCATTCCATGCCATTCCATGCCATTCAATGCCGTGCCATGCCGTGCCATGCCGGTGCCATGCCGGTGCCATGCCGTGCCATGCCGGTGCCATGCCGTGCCATGCCGGTGCCATGCCGTGCCATGCCGGTGCCATGCCGTGCCATGCCGGTGCCATGCCGTGCCATGCCGGTGCCATGCCGTGCCATGCCGGTGCCATGCCGGTGCCATGCCGTGCCATGCCGCTGCCATGCCGTGCCATGCCGGTGCCATGCCGTGCCACGCCGTGCCATGCCGGTGCCATGCCGTGCCATGCCGGTGCCATGCCGTGCCATGCCAGTGCCATGCCGGTGCCATGCCGTGCCATGCCGGTGCCATGCCGTGCCATGCCGTGCCATGCCGGTGCCATGCCGTGCCATGCCGGTGCCATGCCGTGCCATGCCGGTGCCATGCCGTGCCATGCCGGTGCCATGCCGTGCCATGCCGTGCCATGCCATTCCATGCCATTCCATGCCATTCCATGCCACTCAATGCGGTGCCATGCCGTGCCATGCCGGTGCCATGCCGTGCCATGCCGGTGCCATGCCGTGCCATGCCGGTGCCATGCCGTGCCATGCCGTGCCATGCCGTGCCATGCCGGTGCCATGCCGGTGCCATGCCATTCCATGTCATTCCATGCCATTCCATGCCATTCCATGCCGTGCCATGCCGGTGCCATGCCGTGCCATGCCGTGCCATGCCGGTGCCATGCCGGTGCCATGCCGGTGCCATGCCATTCCATGCCATTCCATGCCATTCCATGCCATTCCATGCCATTCCATGCCATTCCATGCCATTCCATGCCATTCCATGCCATTCCATGCCATTCCATGCCATTCCATGCCATTCCATGCCATTCCATGCCATTCCATGCCATTCCATGCCATTCCATGCCATTCCAAGCCATTCCATGCCATTCCATGCCATTCCATGCCATTCCATGCCATTCCATGCCATTCCATGCCATTCCATGCCATTCCATGCCGTGCCATGCCGTTCCATGCCGTGCCATGCCGTGCCATGCCGTGCCATGCCGTGCCATGCCGGTGCCATGCCGTGCCATGCCGGTGCCATGCCGTGCCATGCCGTGCCATGCCGGTGCCATGCCGTGCCATGCCGTGCCATGCCGGTGCCATGCCGTGCCATGCCGTGCCATGCCGGTGCCATGCCGTGCCATGCCGTGCCATGCCGGTGCCATGCCGTGCCATGCCGGTGCCATGCCGTGCCATGCCGGTGCCATGCCGTGCCATGCCGGTGCCATGCCGGTGCCATGCCGGTGCCATGCCGGTGCCATGCCGTGCCATGCCGGTGCCATGCCGGTGCCATGCCGTGCCATGCCGGTGCCATGCCGTGCCATGCCGGTGCCATGCCGTGCCATGCCGGTGCCATGCCGTGCCATGCCGGTGCCATGCCGTGCCATGCCGGTGCCATGCCGTGCCATGCCGTGCCATGCCATTCCATGCCATTCCATGCCATTCCATGCCACTCAATGCGGTGCCATGCCGTGCCATGCCGGTGCCATGCCGTGCCATGCCGGTGCCATGCCGTGCCATGCCGGTGCCATGCCGTGCCATGCCGTGCCATGCCGTGCCATGCCGGTGCCATGCCGGTGCCATGCCATTCCATGTCATTCCATGCCATTCCATGCCATTCCATGCCGTGCCATGCCGGTGCCATGCCGTGCCATGCCGTGCCATGCCGGTGCCATGCCGGTGCCATGCCATTCCATGCCATTCCATGCCATTCCATGCCATTCCATGCCATTCCATGCCATTCCATGCCATTCCATGCCATTCCATGCCATTCCATGCCATTCCATGCCATTCCATGCCATTCCATGCCATTCCATGCCATTCCATGCCATTCCATGCCATTCCATGCCATTCCATGCCATTCCATGCCATTCCATGCCATTCCATGCCATTCCATGCCATTCCATGCCATTCCATGCCATTCCATGCCATTCCATGCCATTCCATGCCATTCCATGCCATTCCATGCCATTCCATGCCATTCCATGCCATTCCATGCCATTCCATGCCATTCCATGCCATTCCATGCCATTCCATGCCATTCCATGCCATTCCATGCCATTCCATGCCATTCCATGCCATTCCATGCCATTCCATGCCATTCCATGCCATTCCATGCCATTCCATGCCATTCCATGCCATTCCATGCCATTCCATGCCATTCCATGCCATTCAATGCCGTGCCATGCCGTGCCATGCCGTGCCATGCCGGTGCCATGCCGTGCCATGCCGGTGCCATGCCGTGCCATGCCGGTGCCATGCCGTGCCATGCCGGTGCCATGCCGTGCCATGCCGGTGCCATGCCGTGCAATGCCGGTGCCATGCCGGTGCCATGCCGTGCCATGCCGGTGCCATGCCGTGCCATGCCGTGCCATGCCGGTGCCATGCCGTGCCATGCCGTGCCATGCCGGTGCCATGCCGTGCCATGCCGGTGCCATGCCGGTGCCATGCCATTCCATGCCATTCCATGCCGGTGCCATGCCATTCCATGCCATTCCATGCCATTCCATGCCATTCCATGCCATTCCATGCCATTCCATGCCATTCCATGCCATTCCATGCCATTCCATGCCATTCCATGCCATTCCATGCCATTCCATGCCATTCCATGCCATTCCATGCCATTCCATGCCATTCCATGCCATTCCATGCCATTCCATGCCATTCCATGCCATTCCATGCCATTCCATGCCATTCCATGCCATTCCATGCCATTCCATGCCATTCCATGCCATTCCATGCCATTCCATGCCATTCCATGCCATTCCATGCCATTCCATGCCATTCCATGCCATTCCATGCCATTCCATGCCATTCCATGCCATTCCATGCCATTCCATGCCATTCCATGCCATTCCATGCCATTCCATGCCATTCCATGCCATTCCATGCCATTCCATGCCATTCCATGCCATTCCATGCCATTCCATGCCATTCCATGCCATTCCATGCCATTCCATGCCATTCCATGCCATTCCATGCCATTCCATGCCATTCCATGCCATTCCATGCCATTCCATGCCATTCCATGCCATTCCATGCCGTGCCATGCCGTGCCATGCCGTGCCATGCCGTGCCATGCCGTGCCATGCCGTGCCATGCCGTGCCATGCCGGTGCCATGCCGTGCCATGCCGGTGCCATGCCATTCCATGCCATTCCATGCCATTCCATGCCATTCCATGCCATTCCATGCCATTCCATGCCATTCCATGCCATTCCATGCCATTCCATGCCATTCCATGCCATTCCATGCCATTCCATGCCATTCCATGCCATTCCATGCCATTCCATGCCATTCCATGCCATTCCATGCCATTCAATGCCGTGCCATGCCGTGCCATGCCGTGCCATGCCGGTGCCATGCCGTGCCATGCCGGTGCCATGCCGTGCCATGCCGGTGCCATGCCGTGCCATGCCGGTGCCATGCCGTGCCATGCCGGTGCCATGCCGTGCAATGCCGGTGCCATGCCGGTGCCATGCCGTGCCATGCCGGTGCCATGCCGTGCCATGCCGTGCCATGCCGGTGCCATGCCGTGCCATGCCGTGCCATGCCGGTGCCATGCCGTGCCATGCCGGTGCCATGCCGGTGCCATGCCATTCCATGCCATTCCATGCCATTCCATGCCATTCCATGCCATTCCATGCCATTCCATGCCATTCCATGCCATTCAATGCCATTCAATGCCGTGCCATGCCGTGCCATGCGGTGCCATGCCATTCCATGCCATTCCATGCCGTGCCATGCGGTGCCATGCCATTCCATGCCATTCCATGCGATTCCATGCCATTCCATGCCATTCCATGCCATTCCATGCCATTCCATGCCATTCCATGCCATTCCATGCCATTCCATGCCATTCCATGCCATTCCATGCCATTCCATGCCATTCCATGCCATTCCATGCCATTCCATGCCATTCCATGCCATTCCATGCCATTCCATGCCATTCCATGCCATTCCATGCCATTCCATGCCATTCCATGCCATTCCATGCCATTCCATGCCATTCCATGCCATTCCATGCCATTCCATGCCATTCCATGCCATTCCATGCCATTCCATGCCATTCCATGCCATTCCATGCCATTCCATGCCATTCCATGCCATTCCATGCCATTCCATGCCATTCCATGCCATTCCATGCCATTCCATGCCATTCCATGCCATTCCATGCCAATCCATGCCATTCCATGCCATTCCATGCCATTCCATGCCGTGCCATGCCGTGCCATGCCGTGCCATGCCGTGCCATGCCGTGCCATGCCGGTGCCATGCCGTGCCATGCCGGTGCCATGCCGTGCCATGCCGTGCCATGCCGGTGCCATGCCGTGCCATGCCGTGCCATGCCGGTGCCATGCCGTGCCATGCCGTGCCATGCCGGTGCCATGCCGTGCCATGCCGTGCCATGCCGGTGCCATGCCGTGCCATGCCGTGCCATGCCGGTGCCATGCCGTGCCATGCCGTGCCATGCCGGTGCCATGCCGTGCCATGCCGGTGCCATGCCGTGCCATGCCGGTGCCATGCCGGTGCCATGCCGGTGCCATGCCGGTGCCATGCCGGTGCCATGCCGGTGCCATGCCGTGCCATGCCGGTGCCATGCCGTGCCATGCCGGTGCCATGCCGTGCCATGCCGGTGCCATGCCGTGCCATGCCGGTGCCATGCCGTGCCATGCCGGTGCCATGCCGTGCCATGCCGGTGCCATGCCGTGCCATGCCGGTGCCATGCCGTGCCATGCCGGTGCCATGCCGTGCCATGCCGTGCCATGCCATTCCATGCCACTCAATGCGGTGCCATGCCGTGCCATGCCGGTGCCATGCCGTGCCATGCCGGTGCCATGCCGTGCCATGCCGGTGCCATGCCGTGCCATGCCGGTGCCATGCCGGTGCCATGCCGTGCCATGCCGGTGCCATGCCGGTGCCATGCCGTGCCATGCCGGTGCCATGCCGTGCCATGCCGTGCCATGCCGTGCCATGCCGTGCCATGCCGTGCCATGCCGTGCCATGCCGTGCCATGCCGGTGCCATGCCGGTGCCATGCCATTCCATGTCATTCCATGCCATTCCATGTCATTCCATGCCATTCCATGTCATTCCATGCCATTCCATGCCATTCCATGCCGTGCCATGCCGGTGCCATGCCGTGCCATGCCGTGCCATGCCGGTGCCATGCCGGTGCCATGCCATTCCATGCCATTCCATGCCATTCCATGCCATTCCATGCCGGTGCCATGCCATTCCATGCCATTCCATGCCATTCCATGCCATTCCATGCCATTCCATGCCATTCCATGCCATTCCATGCCATTCCATGCCATTCCATGCCATTCCATGCCATTCCATGCCATTCCATGCCATTCCATGCCATTCCATGCCATTCCATGCCATTCCATGCCATTCCATGCCATTCCATGCCATTCCATGCCATTCCATGCCATTCCATGCCATTCCATGCCATTCCATGCCATTCCATGCCATTCCATGCCATTCCATGCCATTCCATGCCATTCCATGCCATTCCATGCCATTCCATGCCATTCCATGCCATTCCATGCCATTCCATGCCATTCCATGCCATTCGATGCCATTCCATGCCATTCCATGCCATTCCATGCCATTCCATGCCATTCCATGCCATTCCATGCCATTCCATGCCATTCCATGCCATTCCATGCCATTCCATGCCATTCCATGCCATTCCATGCCATTCCATGCCATTCCATGCCATTCCATGCCATTCCATGCCATTCCATGCCATTCCATGCCATTCCATGCCATTCCATGCCATTCCATGCCATTCAATGCCGTGCCATGCCGTGCCATGCCGTGCCATGCCGGTGCCATGCCGTGCCATGCCGGTGCCATGCCGTGCCATGCCGTGCCATGCCGGTGCCATGCCGTGCCATGCCGTGCCATGCCGGTGCCATGCCGTGCCATGCCGGTGCCATGCCGGTGCCATGCCGGTGCCATGCCGGTGCCATGCCGGTGCCATGCCGGTACCATGCCGTGCCATGCCGGTGCCATGCCGTGCCATGCCGGTGCCATGCCGTGCCATGCCGGTGCCATGCCGTGCCATGCCGGTGCCATGCCGTGCCATGCCGGTGCCATGCCGTGCCATGCCGGTGCCATGCCGTGCCATGCCGGTGCCATGCCGTGCCATGCCGGTGCCATGCCGTGCCATGCCGGTGCCATGCCGTGCCATGCCGGGCCATGCCATTCCATGCCATTCCATGCCATTCCATGCCATTCCATGCCACTCAATGCGGTGCCATGCCGTGCCATGCCGGTGCCATGCCGTGCCATGCCGGTGCCATGCCGTGCCATGCCGGTGCCATGCCGTGCCATGCCGGTGCCATGCCGGTGCCATGCCGTGCCATGCCGGTGCCATGCCGTGCCATGCCGTGCCATGCCGTGCCATGCCGTGCCATGCCGTGCCATGCCGGTGCCATGCCGGTGCCATGGCATTCCATGTCATTCCATGCCATTCCATGTCATTCCATGCCATTCCATGCCATTCCATGCCATGCCATGCCGGTGCCATGCCGTGCCATGCCGTGCCATGCCGGTGCCATGCCGGTGCCATGCCATTCCATGCCATTCCATGCCATTCCATGCCATTCCATGCCATTCCATGCCATTCCATGCCATTCCATGCCATTCCATGCCGGTGCCATGCCATTCCATGCCATTCCATGCCATTCCATGCCATTCCATGCCATTCCATGCCATTCCATGCCATTCCATGCCATTCCATGCCATTCCATGCCATTCCATGCCATTCCATGCCATTCCATGCCATTCCATGCCATTCCATGCCATTCCATGCCATTCCATGCCATTCCATGCCATTCCATGCCATTCCATGCCATTCCATGCCATTCCATGCCATTCCATGCCATTCCATGCCATTCCATGCCATTCCATGCCATTCCATGCCATTCCATGCCATTCGATGCCATTCCATGCCATTCCATGCCATTCCATGCCATTCCATGCCATTCCATGCCATTCCATGCCATTCCATGCCATTCCATGCCATTCCATGCCATTCCATGCCATTCCATGCCATTCAATGCCGTGCCATGCCGTGCCATGCCGTGCCATGCCGGTGCCATGCCGTGCCATGCCGGTGCCATGCCGTGCCATGCCGGTGCCATGCCGTGCCATGCCGGTGCCATGCCGTCCCATGCCGGTGCCATGCCGTGCCATGCCGTGCCATGCCGGTGCCATGCCGTGCCATGCCGTGCCATGCCGGTGCCATGCCGTGCCATGCCGGTGCCATGCCGTGCCATGCCGGTGCCATGCCGGTGCCATGCCGTGCCATGCCGGTGCCATGCCGTGCCATGCCGGTGCCATGCCGTGCCATGCCGGTGCCATGCCATTCCATGCCATTCCATGCCATTCCATGCCATTCCATGCCATTCCATGCCATTCCATGCCATTCCATGCCATTCCATGCCATTCCATGCCATTCCATGCCATTCCATGCCATTCCATGCCATTCCATGCCATTCCATGCCATTCCATGCCATTCCATGCCATTCCATGCCATTCCATGCCATTCCATGCCATTCCATGCCATTCCATGCCATTCCATGCCATTCCATGCCATTCCATGCCATTCCATGCCATTCCATGCCATTCCATGCCATTCCATGCCATTCCATGCCATTCCATGCCATTCCATGCCATTCCATGCCATTCAATGCCGTGCCATGCCGTGCCATGCCGTGCCATGCCGGTGCCATGCCGTGCCATGCCGGTGCCATGCCGTGCCATGCCGGTGCCATGCCGTGCCATGCCGGTGCCATGCCGTGCCATGCCGGTGCCATGCCGTGCCATGCCGGTGCCATGCCGTGCCATGCCGGTGCCATGCCGTGCCATGCCGGTGCCATGCCGTGCAATGCCGGTGCCATGCCGGTGCCATGCCGTGCCATGCCGGTGCCATGCCGTGCCATGCCGTGCCATGCCGGTGCCATGCCGTGCCATGCCGTGCCATGCCGGTGCCATGCCGTGCCATGCCGGTGCCATGCCGGTGCCATGCCATTCCATGCCATTCCATGCCATTCCATGCCATTCCATGCCATTCCATGCCATTCCATGCCATTCCATGCCATTCCATGCCATTCCATGCCATTCCATGCCATTCCATGCCATTCCATGCCATTCCATGCCATTCCATGCCATTCAATGCCATTCCATGCCATTTAATGCCGTGCCATGCCGTGCCATGCGGTGCCATGCCATTCCATGCCATTCCATGCCGTGCCATGCGGTGCCATGCCATTCCATGCCATTCCATGCCATTCCATGCCATTCCATGCCATTCCATGCCATTCCATGCCATTCCATGCCATTCCATGCCATTCCATGCCATTCCATGCCATTCCATGCCATTCCATGCCATTCCATGCCATTCCATGCCATTCCATGCCATTCCATGCCATTCCATGCCATTCCATGCCATTCCATGCCATTCCATGCCATTCCATGCCATTCCATGCCATTCCATGCCATTCCATGCCATTCCATGCCATTCCATGCCATTCCATGCCATTCCATGCCATTCCATGCCATTCCATGCCATTCCATGCCATTCCATGCCATTCCATGCCATTCCATGCCATTCCATGCCATTCCATGCCATTCCATGCCATTCCATGCCATTCCATGCCATTCCATGCCATTCCATGCCATTCCATGCCATTCCATGCCATTCCATGCCATTCCATGCCATTCCATGCCATTCCATGCCATTCCATGCCGTGCCATGCCGTGCCATGCCATTCCATGCCGTGCCATGCCGTGCCATGCCGTGCCATGCCGTGCCATGCCGTGCCATGCCGTGCCATGCCGGTGCCATGCCGTGCCATGCCGGTGCCATGCCGTGCCATGCCGTGCCATGCCGTGCCATGCCGTGCCATGCCGGTGCCATGCCGGTGCCATGCCGTGCCATGCCGTGCCATGCCGGTGCCATGCCGTGCCATGCCGGTGCCATGCCGTGCCATGCCGTGCCATGCCGGTGCCATGCCGTGCCATGCCGGTGCCATGCCGTGCCATGCCGGTGCCATGCCGGTGCCATGCCGGTGCCATGCCGGTGCCATGCCGGTGCCATGCCGGTGCCATGCCGGTGCCATGCCGGTGCCATGCCGGTGCCATGCCGGTGCCATGCCGGTGCCATGCCGGTGCCATGCCGGTGCCATGCCGGTGCCATGCCGGTGCCATGCCGGTGCCATGCCGGTGCCATGCCGTGCCATGCCGGTGCCATGCCGTGCCATGCCGTGCCATGCCGGTGCCATGCCGTGCCATGCCGTGCCATGCCGGTGCCATGCCGGTGCCATGCCATTCCATGCCATTCCATGCCATTCCATGCCATTCCATGCCATTCCATGCCATTCCATGCCATTCCATGCCATTCCATGCCATTCCATGCCATTCCATGCCATTCCATGCCATTCCATGCCATTCCATGCCATTCCATGCCATTCCATGCCATTCCATGCCATTCCATGCCATTCCATGCCATTCCATGCCATTCCATGCCATTCCATGCCATTCCATGCCATTCCATGCCATTCCATGCCATTCCATGCCATTCCATGCCATTCCATGCCATTCCATGCCATTCCATGCCATTCCATGCCATTCCATGCCATTCCATGCCATTCCATGCCATTCCATGCCATTCCATGCCATTCCATGCCATTCAATGCCGTGCCATGCCGTGCCATGCCGTGCCATGCCGGTGCCATGCCGTGCCATGCCGGTGCCATGCCGTGCCATGCCGGTGCCATGCCGTGCCATGCCGGTGCCATGCCGTGCAATGCCGGTGCCATGCCGGTGCCATGCCGTGCCATGCCGGTGCCATGCCGTGCCATGCCGTGCCATGCCGGTGCCATGCCGTGCCATGCCGTGCCATGCCGGTGCCATGCCGTGCCATGCCGGTGCCATGCCGGTGCCATGCCATTCCATGCTATTCCATGCCATTCCATGCCATTCCATGCCATTCCATGCCATTCCATGCCATTCCATGCCATTCAATGCCATTCAATGCCGTGCCATGCCGTGCCATGCGGTGCCATGCCATTCCATGCCATTCCATGCCGTGCCATGCGGTGCCATGCCATTCCATGCGATTCCATGCCATTCCATGCGATTCCATGCCATTCCATGCCATTCCATGCCATTCCATGCCATTCCATGCCATTCCATGCCATTCCATGCCATTCCATGCCATTCCATGCCATTCCATGCCATTCCATGCCATTCCATGCCATTCCATGCCATTCCATGCCATTCCATGCCATTCCATGCCATTCCATGCCATTCCATGCCATTCCATGCCATTCCATGCCATTCCATGCCATTCCATGCCATTCCATGCCATTCCATGCCATTCCATGCCATTCCATGCCATTCCATGCCATTCCATGCCATTCCATGCCATTCCATGCCATTCCATGCCATTCCATGCCATTCCATGCCATTCCATGCCATTCCATGCCATTCCATGCCATTCCATGCCATTCCATGCCATTCCATGCCATTCCATGCCGTGCCATGCCGTGCCATGCCGTGCCATGCCGTGCCATGCCGTGCCATGCCGTGCCATGCCGTGCCATGCCGTGCCATGCCGGTGCCATGCCGTGCCATGCCGGTGCCATGCCGTGCCATGCCGGTGCCATGCCGTGCCATGCCGTGCCATGCCGGTGCCATGCCGTGCCATGCCGTGCCATGCCGGTGCCATGCCGTGCCATGCCGTGCCATGCCGGTGCCATGCCGTGCCATGCCGGTGCCATGCCGTGCCATGCCGGTGCCATGCCGGTGCCATGCCGGTGCCATGCCGGTGCCATGCCGTGCCATGCCGGTGCCATGCCGGTGCCATGCCGGTGCCATGCCGGTGCCATGCCGGTGCCATGCCGTGCCATGCCGGTGCCATGCCGTGCCATGCCGGTGCCATGCCGTGCCATGCCGGTGCCATGCCGTGCCATGCCGGTGCCATGCCGTGCCATGCCGGTGCCATGCCGTGCCATGCCGGTGCCATGCCGTGCCATGCCGGTGCCATGCCGTGCCATGCCGGTGCCATGCCGTGCCATGCCGGTGCCATGCCGTGCCATGCCGGTGCCATGCCGTGCCATGCCGTGCCATGCCGTGCCATGCCGGTGCCATGCCGTGCCATGCCGGTGCCATGCCGTGCCATGCCGGTGCCATGCCGGTGCCATGCCGGTGCCATGCCGGTGCCATGCCGGTGCCATGCCGGTGCCATGCCGGTGCCATGCCGGTGCCATGCCGGTGCCATGCCGTGCCATGCCGGTGCCATGCCGTGCCATGCCGGTGCCATGCCGTGCCATGCCGGTGCCATGCCGTGCCATGCCGGTGCCATGCCGTGCCATGCCGGTGCCATGCCGTGCCATGCCGGTGCCATGCCGTGCCATGCCGTGCCATGCCATTCCATGCCATTCCATGCCATTCCATGCCATTCCATGCCACTCAATGCGGTGCCATGCCGTGCCATGCCGGTGCCATGCCGTGCCATGCCGGTGCCATGCCGTGCCATGCCGGTGCCATGCCGTGCCATGCCGGTGCCATGCCGGTGCCATGCCGTGCCATGCCATTCCATGCCATTCCATGCCGTGCCATGCCGGTGCCATGCCGTGCCATGCCGTGCCATGCCGGTGCCATGCCGGTGCCATGCCATTCCATGCCATTCCATGCCATTCCATGCCATTCCATGCCATTCCATGCCATTCCATGCCATTCCATGCCATTCCATGCCGGTGCCATGCCATTCCATGCCATTCCATGCCATTCCATGCCATTCCATGCCATTCCATGCCATTCCATGCCATTCCATGCCATTCCATGCCATTCCATGCCATTCCATGCCATTCCATGCCATTCCATGCCATTCCATGCCATTCCATGCCATTCCATGCCATTCCATGCCATTCCATGCCATTCCATGCCATTCCATGCCATTCCATGCCATTCCATGCCATTCCATGCCATTCGATGCCATTCCATGCCATTCCATGCCATTCCATGCCATTCCATGCCATTCCATGCCATTCCATGCCATTCCATGCCATTCCATGCCATTCAATGCCGTGCCATGCCGTGCCATGCCGTGCCATGCCGGTGCCATGCCGTGCCATGCCGGTGCCATGCCGTGCCATGCCGTGCCATGCCGGTGCCATGCCGTGCCATGCCGTGCCATGCCGGTGCCATGCCGTGCCATGCCGGTGCCATGCCGGTGCCATGCCGGTGCCATGCCGGTGCCATGCCGGTGCCATGCCGGTGCCATGCCGTGCCATGCCGGTGCCATGCCGTGCCATGCCGGTGCCATGCCGTGCCATGCCGGTGCCATGCCGTGCCATGCCGGTGCCATGCCGTGCCATGCCGGTGCCATGCCGTGCCATGCCGGTGCCATGCCGTGCCATGCCGTGCCATGCCATTCCATGCCATTCCATGCCATTCCATGCCATTCCATGCCACTCAATGCGGTGCCATGCCGTGCCATGCCGGTGCCATGCCGTGCCATGCCGGTGCCATGCCGTGCCATGCCGGTGCCATGCCGTGCCATGCCGGTGCCATGCCGGTGCCATGCCGTGCCATGCCGGTGCCATGCCGTGCCATGCCGTGCCATGCCGTGCCATGCCGTGCCATGCCGTGCCATGCCGTGCCATGCCGGTGCCATGCCGGTGCCATGCCATTCCATGTCATTCCATGCCATTCCATGTCATTCCATGCCATTCCATGCCATTCCATGCCATGCCATGCCGGTGCCATGCCGTGCCATGCCGTGCCATGCCGGTGCCATGCCGGTGCCATGCCATTCCATGCCATTCCATGCCATTCCATGCCATTCCATGCCATTCCATGCCGGTGCCATGCCATTCCATGCCATTCCATGCCATTCCATGCCATTCCATGCCATTCCATGCCATTCCATGCCATTCCATGCCATTCCATGCCATTCCATGCCATTCCATGCCATTCCATGCCATTCCATGCCATTCCATGCCATTCCATGCCATTCCATGCCATTCCATGCCATTCCATGCCATTCCATGCCATTCGATGCCATTCCATGCCATTCCATGCCATTCCATGCCATTCCATGCCATTCCATGCCATTCCATGCCATTCCATGCCATTCCATGCCATTCCATGCCATTCCATGCCATTCCATGCCATTCCATGCCATTCCATGCCATTCCATGCCATTCCATGCCATTCCATGCCATTCCATGCCATTCCATGCCATTCAATGCCGTGCCATGCCGTGCCATGCCGTGCCATGCCGGTGCCATGCCGTGCCATGCCGGTGCCATGCCGTGCCATGCCGGTGCCATGCCGTGCAATGCCGGTGCCATGCCGGTGCCATGCCGTGCCATGCCGGTGCCATGCCGTGCCATGCCGTGCCATGCCGGTGCCATGCCGTGCCATGCCGTGCCATGCCATTCCATGCCATTCCATGCCATTCCATGCCATTCCATGCCATTCCATGCCATTCCATGCCATTCCATGCCATTCCATGCCATTCCATGCCATTCCATGCCATTCCATGCCATTCCATGCCATTCCATGCCATTCCATGCCATTCCATGCCATTCCATGCCATTCCATGCCATTCCATGCCATTCCATGCCATTCCATGCCATTCCATGCCATTCAATGCCATTCCATGCCATTCAATGCCGTGCCATGCCGTGCCATGCGGTGCCATGCCATTCCATGCCATTCCATGCCGTGCCATGCGGTGCCATGCCATTCCATGCCATTCCATGCCATTCCATGCCATTCCATGCCATTCCATGCCATTCCATGCCATTCCATGCCATTCCATGCCATTCCATGCCATTCCATGCCATTCCATGCCATTCCATGCCATTCCATGCCATTCCATGCCATTCCATGCCATTCCATGCCATTCCATGCCATTCCATGCCATTCAATGCCGTGCCATGCCGTGCCATGCCGTGCCATGCCGGTGCCATGCCGTGCCATGCCGGTGCCATGCCGTGCCATGCCGGTGCCATGCCGTGCCATGCCGGTGCCATGCCGTGCCATGCCGGTGCCATGCCGTGCCATGCCGGTGCCATGCCGTGCCATGCCGGTGCCATGCCGTGCAATGCCGGTGCCATGCCGTGCCATGCCGGTGCCATGCCGTGCCATGCCGTGCCATGCCATTCCATGCCACTCAATGCGGTGCCATGCCGTGCCATGCCGGTGCCATGCCGTGCAATGCCGGTGCCATGCCGGTGCCATGCCGTGCCATGCCGGTGCCATGCCGTGCCATGCCGTGCCATGCCGGTGCCATGCCGTGCCATGCCGTGCCATGCCATTCCATGCCATTCCATGCCATTCCATGCCATTCCATGCCATTCCATGCCATTCCATGCCATTCCATGCCATTCCATGCCATTCCATGCCATTCCATGCCATTCCATGCCATTCCATGCCATTCCATGCCATTCCATGCCATTCCATGCCATTCCATGCCATTCCATGCCATTCCATGCCATTCCATGCCATTCAATGCCATTCCATGCCATTCAATGCCGTGCCATGCCGTGCCATGCGGTGCCATGCCATTCCATGCCATTCCATGCCGTGCCATGCGGTGCCATGCCATTCCATGCCATTCCATGCCATTCCATGCCATTCCATGCCATTCCATGCCATTCCATGCCATTCCATGCCATTCCATGCCATTCCATGCCATTCCATGCCATTCCATGCCATTCCATGCCATTCCATGCCATTCCATGCCATTCCATGTCATTCCATGCCATTCCATGCCATTCCATGCCGTGCCATGCCGGTGCCATGCCGTGCCATGCCGTGCCATGCCGGTGCCATGCCGGTGCCATGCCGGTGCCATGCCATTCCATGCCATTCCATGCCATTCCATGCCATTCCATGCCATTCCATGCCATTCCATGCCATTCCATGCCATTCCATGCCATTCCATGCCATTCCATGCCATTCCATGCCATTCCATGCCATTCCATGCCATTCCATGCCATTCCATGCCATTCCATGCCATTCCATGCCATTCCATGCCATTCCATGCCATTCCATGCCATTCCATGCCATTCCATGCCATTCCATGCCATTCCATGCCATTCCATGCCATTCCATGCCATTCCATGCCATTCCATGCCATTCCATGCCATTCCATGCCATTCCATGCCGTGCCATGCCGTTCCATGCCGTGCCATGCCGTGCCATGCCGTGCCATGCCGTGCCATGCCGGTGCCATGCCGTGCCATGCCGGTGCCATGCCGTGCCATGCCGTGCCATGCCGGTGCCATGCCGTGCCATGCCGTGCCATGCCGGTGCCATGCCGTGCCATGCCGTGCCATGCCGGTGCCATGCCGTGCCATGCCGTGCCATGCCGGTGCCATGCCGTGCCATGCCGGTGCCATGCCGTGCCATGCCGGTGCCATGCCGTGCCATGCCGGTGCCATGCCGGTGCCATGCCGGTGCCATGCCGGTGCCATGCCGGTGCCATGCCGTGCCATGCCGGTGCCATGCCGGTGCCATGCCGTGCCATGCCGGTGCCATGCCGTGCCATGCCGGTGCCATGCCGTGCCATGCCGGTGCCATGCCGTGCCATGCCGGTGCCATGCCGTGCCATGCCGGTGCCATGCCGTGCCATGCCGGTGCCATGCCGTGCCATGCCGTGCCATGCCATTCCATGCCATTCCATGCCATTCCATGCCACTCAATGCGGTGCCATGCCGTGCCATGCCGGTGCCATGCCGTGCCATGCCGGTGCCATGCCGTGCCATGCCGGTGCCATGCCGTGCCATGCCGTGCCATGCCGTGCCATGCCGGTGCCATGCCGGTGCCATGCCATTCCATGTCATTCCATGCCATTCCATGCCATTCCATGCCGTGCCATGCCGGTGCCATGCCGTGCCATGCCGTGCCATGCCGGTGCCATGCCGGTGCCATGCCATTCCATGCCATTCCATGCCATTCCATGCCATTCCATGCCATTCCATGCCATTCCATGCCATTCCATGCCATTCCATGCCATTCCATGCCATTCCATGCCATTCCATGCCATTCCATGCCATTCCATGCCATTCCATGCCATTCCATGCCATTCCATGCCATTCCATGCCATTCCATGCCATTCCATGCCATTCCATGCCATTCCATGCCATTCCATGCCATTCCATGCCATTCCATGCCATTCCATGCCATTCCATGCCATTCCATGCCATTCCATGCCATTCCATGCCATTCCATGCCATTCCATGCCATTCCATGCCATTCCATGCCATTCCATGCCATTCCATGCCATTCCATGCCATTCCATGCCATTCCATGCCATTCCATGCCATTCCATGCCATTCCATGCCATTCCATGCCATTCCATGCCATTCCATGCCATTCCATGCCATTCCATGCCATTCCATGCCATTCCATGCCATTCCATGCCATTCCATGCCATTCCATGCCATTCCATGCCATTCCATGCCATTCCATGCCATTCAATGCCGTGCCATGCCGTGCCATGCCGTGCCATGCCGTGCCATGCCGGTGCCATGCCGTGCCATGCCGGTGCCATGCCGTGCCATGCCGGTGCCATGCCGTGCCATGCCGGTGCCATGCCGTGCCATGCCGGTGCCATGCCGTGCCATGCCGGTGCCATGCCGTGCAATGCCGGTGCCATGCCGGTGCCATGCCGTGCCATGCCGGTGCCATGCCGTGCCATGCCGTGCCATGCCGGTGCCATGCCGTGCCATGCCGTGCCATGCCGGTGCCATGCCGTGCCATGCCGGTGCCATGCCGGTGCCATGCCATTCCATGCCATTCCATGCCGGTGCCATGCCATTCCATGCCATTCCATGCCATTCCATGCCATTCCATGCCATTCCATGCCATTCCATGCCATTCCATGCCATTCCATGCCATTCCATGCCATTCCATGCCATTCCATGCCATTCCATGCCATTCCATGCCATTCCATGCCATTCCATGCCATTCCATGCCATTCCATGCCATTCCATGCCATTCCATGCCATTCCATGCCATTCCATGCCATTCCATGCCATTCCATGCCATTCCATGCCATTCCATGCCATTCCATGCCATTCCATGCCATTCCATGCCATTCCATGCCATTCCATGCCATTCCATGCCATTCCATGCCATTCCATGCCATTCCATGCCATTCCATGCCATTCCATGCCATTCCATGCCATTCCATGCCATTCCATGCCATTCCATGCCATTCCATGCCATTCCATGCCATTCCATGCCATTCCATGCCATTCCATGCCATTCCATGCCATTCCATGCCATTCCATGCCATTCCATGCCATTCCATGCCATTCCATGCCATTCCATGCCATTCCATGCCATTCCATGCCATTCCATGCCATTCCATGCCATTCCATGCCATTCCATGCCATTCCATGCCATTCCATGCCATTCCATGCCATTCCATGCCATTCCATGCCATTCCATGCCGTGCCATGCCGTGCCATGCCGTGCCATGCCGTGCCATGCCGTGCCATGCCGTGCCATGCCGTGCCATGCCGTGCCATGCCGGTGCCATGCCGTGCCATGCCGGTGCCATGCCATTCCATGCCATTCCATGCCATTCCATGCCATTCCATGCCATTCCATGCCATTCCATGCCATTCCATGCCATTCCATGCCATTCCATGCCATTCCATGCCATTCCATGCCATTCCATGCCATTCCATGCCATTCCATGCCATTCCATGCCATTCCATGCCATTCCATGCCATTCCATGCCATTCCATGCCATTCCATGCCATTCCATGCCATTCAATGCCGTGCCATGCCGTGCCATGCCGTGCCATGCCGGTGCCATGCCGTGCCATGCCGGTGCCATGCCGTGCCATGCCGGTGCCATGCCGTGCCATGCCGGTGCCATGCCGTGCCATGCCGGTGCCATGCCGTGCCATGCCGGTGCCATGCCGTGCAATGCCGGTGCCATGCCGGTGCCATGCCGTGCCATGCCGGTGCCATGCCGTGCCATGCCGTGCCATGCCGGTGCCATGCCGTGCCATGCCGTGCCATGCCGGTGCCATGCCGTGCCATGCCGGTGCCATGCCGGTGCCATGCCATTCCATGCCATTCCATGCCATTCCATGCCATTCCATGCCATTCCATGCCATTCCATGCCATTCCATGCCATTCCATGCCATTCCATGCCGTGCCATGCCGTGCCATGCGGTGCCATGCCATTCCATGCCATTCCATGCCGTGCCATGCGGTGCCATGCCATTCCATGCCATTCCATGCGATTCCATGCCATTCCATGCCATTCCATGCCATTCCATGCCATTCCATGCCATTCCATGCCATTCCATGCCATTCCATGCCATTCCATGCCATTCCATGCCATTCCATGCCATTCCATGCCATTCCATGCCATTCCATGCCATTCCATGCCATTCCATGCCATTCCATGCCATTCCATGCCATTCCATGCCATTCCATGCCATTCCATGCCATTCCATGCCATTCCATGCCATTCCATGCCATTCCATGCCATTCCATGCCA
Organism: Cryptus armator; assembly: GCA_963971235.1. Taxonomy (NCBI): domain Eukaryota; kingdom Metazoa; phylum Arthropoda; class Insecta; order Hymenoptera; family Ichneumonidae; genus Cryptus; species Cryptus armator. The sequence continues at coordinate 39,819 of CAXARG010000041.1, read as the reverse complement.
TTCCATGCCATTCCATGCCATTCCATGCCATTCCATGCCATTCCATGCCATTCCATGCCATTCCATGCCATTCCATGCCATTCCATGCCATTCCATGCCATTCCATGCCATTCCATGCCAATCCATGCCATTCCATGCCATTCCATGCCATTCCATGCCGTGCCATGCCGTGCCATGCCGTGCCATGCCGTGCCATGCCGTGCCATGCCGGTGCCATGCCGTGCCATGCCGGTGCCATGCCGTGCCATGCCGTGCCATGCCGGTGCCATGCCGTGCCATGCCGTGCCATGCCGGTGCCATGCCGTGCCATGCCGTGCCATGCCGGTGCCATGCCGTGCCATGCCGTGCCATGCCGGTGCCATGCCGTGCCATGCCGTGCCATGCCGTGCCATGCCGTGCCATGCCGGTGCCATGCCGTGCCATGCCGTGCCATGCCGGTGCCATGCCGTGCCATGCCGGTGCCATGCCGTGCCATGCCGGTGCCATGCCGGTGCCATGCCGGTGCCATGCCGGTGCCATGCCGGTGCCATGCCGGTGCCATGCCGTGCCATGCCGGTGCCATGCCGTGCCATGCCGGTGCCATGCCGTGCCATGCCGGTGCCATGCCGTGCCATGCCGGTGCCATGCCGTGCCATGCCGGTGCCATGCCGTGCCATGCCGGTGCCATGCCGTGCCATGCCGGTGCCATGCCGTGCCATGCCGGTGCCATGCCGTGCCATGCCGTGCCATGCCATTCCATGCCACTCAATGCGGTGCCATGCCGTGCCATGCCGGTGCCATGCCGTGCCATGCCGGTGCCATGCCGTGCCATGCCGGTGCCATGCCGTGCCATGCCGGTGCCATGCCGGTGCCATGCCGTGCCATGCCGGTGCCATGCCGGTGCCATGCCGTGCCATGCCGGTGCCATGCCGTGCCATGCCGTGCCATGCCGTGCCATGCCGTGCCATGCCGTGCCATGCCGTGCCATGCCGGTGCCATGCCGGTGCCATGCCATTCCATGTCATTCCATGCCATTCCATGTCATTCCATGCCATTCCATGTCATTCCATGCCATTCCATGCCATTCCATGCCGTGCCATGCCGGTGCCATGCCGTGCCATGCCGTGCCATGCCGGTGCCATGCCGGTGCCATGCCGGTGCCATGCCATTCCATGCCATTCCATGCCATTCCATGCCATTCCATGCCGGTGCCATGCCATTCCATGCCATTCCATGCCATTCCATGCCATTCCATGCCATTCCATGCCATTCCATGCCATTCCATGCCATTCCATGCCATTCCATGCCATTCCATGCCATTCCATGCCATTCCATGCCATTCCATGCCATTCCATGCCATTCCATGCCATTCCATGCCATTCCATGCCATTCCATGCCATTCCATGCCATTCCATGCCATTCCATGCCATTCCATGCCATTCCATGCCATTCCATGCCATTCCATGCCATTCCATGCCATTCCATGCCATTCCATGCCATTCGATGCCATTCCATGCCATTCCATGCCATTCCATGCCATTCCATGCCATTCCATGCCATTCCATGCCATTCCATGCCATTCCATGCCATTCCATGCCATTCCATGCCATTCCATGCCATTCCATGCCATTCCATGCCATTCCATGCCATTCCATGCCATTCCATGCCATTCCATGCCATTCCATGCCATTCCATGCCATTCCATGCCATTCCATGCCATTCAATGCCGTGCCATGCCGTGCCATGCCGTGCCATGCCGGTGCCATGCCGTGCCATGCCGGTGCCATGCCGTGCCATGCCGTGCCATGCCGGTGCCATGCCGTGCCATGCCGGTGCCATGCCGTGCCATGCCGGTGCCATGCCGGTGCCATGCCGGTGCCATGCCGGTGCCATGCCGGTGCCATGCCGGTACCATGCCGTGCCATGCCGGTGCCATGCCGTGCCATGCCGGTGCCATGCCGTGCCATGCCGGTGCCATGCCGTGCCATGCCGGTGCCATGCCGTGCCATGCCGGGCCATGCCATTCCATGCCATTCCATGCCATTCCATGCCATTCCATGCCACTCAATGCGGTGCCATGCCGTGCCATGCCGGTGCCATGCCGTGCCATGCCGGTGCCATGCCGTGCCATGCCGGTGCCATGCCGTGCCATGCCGGTGCCATGCCGGTGCCATGCCGTGCCATGCCGGTGCCATGCCGTGCCATGCCGTGCCATGCCGTGCCATGCCGTGCCATGCCGTGCCATGCCGGTGCCATGGCATTCCATGTCATTCCATGCCATTCCATGTCATTCCATGCCATTCCATGCCATTCCATGCCATGCCATGCCGGTGCCATGCCGTGCCATGCCGTGCCATGCCGGTGCCATGCCGGTGCCATGCCATTCCATGCCATTCCATGCCATTCCATGCCATTCCATGCCATTCCATGCCATTCCATGCCATTCCATGCCATTCCATGCCGGTGCCATGCCATTCCATGCCATTCCATGCCATTCCATGCCATTCCATGCCATTCCATGCCATTCCATGCCATTCCATGCCATTCCATGCCATTCCATGCCATTCCATGCCATTCCATGCCATTCCATGCCATTCCATGCCATTCCATGCCATTCCATGCCATTCCATGCCATTCCATGCCATTCCATGCCATTCCATGCCATTCCATGCCATTCCATGCCATTCCATGCCATTCCATGCCATTCCATGCCATTCCATGCCATTCCATGCCATTCCATGCCATTCCATGCCATTCCATGCCATTCCATGCCATTCCATGCCATTCCATGCCATTCCATGCCATTCCATGCCATTCCATGCCATTCCATGCCATTCCATGCCATTCCATGCCATTCGATGCCATTCCATGCCATTCCATGCCATTCCATGCCATTCCATGCCATTCCATGCCATTCCATGCCATTCCATGCCATTCCATGCCATTCCATGCCATTCCATGCCATTCAATGCCGTGCCATGCCGTGCCATGCCGTGCCATGCCGGTGCCATGCCGTGCCATGCCGGTGCCATGCCGTGCCATGCCGGTGCCATGCCGTGCCATGCCGGTGCCATGCCGTCCCATGCCGGTGCCATGCCGTGCCATGCCGTGCCATGCCGGTGCCATGCCGTGCCATGCCGTGCCATGCCGGTGCCATGCCGTGCCATGCCGGTGCCATGCCGTGCCATGCCGGTGCCATGCCGGTGCCATGCCGTGCCATGCCGGTGCCATGCCGTGCCATGCCGGTGCCATGCCGTGCCATGCCGGTGCCATGCCATTCCATGCCATTCCATGCCATTCCATGCCATTCCATGCCATTCCATGCCATTCCATGCCATTCCATGCCATTCCATGCCATTCCATGCCATTCCATGCCATTCCATGCCATTCCATGCCATTCCATGCCATTCCATGCCATTCCATGCCATTCCATGCCATTCCATGCCATTCCATGCCATTCCATGCCATTCCATGCCATTCCATGCCATTCCATGCCATTCCATGCCATTCCATGCCATTCCATGCCATTCCATGCCATTCCATGCCATTCCATGCCATTCCATGCCATTCCATGCCATTCCATGCCATTCCATGCCATTCAATGCCGTGCCATGCCGTGCCATGCCGTGCCATGCCGGTGCCATGCCGTGCCATGCCGGTGCCATGCCGTGCCATGCCGGTGCCATGCCGTGCCATGCCGGTGCCATGCCGTGCCATGCCGGTGCCATGCCGTGCCATGCCGGTGCCATGCCGTGCCATGCCGGTGCCATGCCGTGCAATGCCGGTGCCATGCCGGTGCCATGCCGTGCCATGCCGGTGCCATGCCGTGCCATGCCGTGCCATGCCGGTGCCATGCCGTGCCATGCCGTGCCATGCCGGTGCCATGCCGTGCCATGCCGGTGCCATGCCGGTGCCATGCCATTCCATGCCATTCCATGCCATTCCATGCCATTCCATGCCATTCCATGCCATTCCATGCCATTCCATGCCATTCCATGCCATTCCATGCCATTCCATGCCATTCCATGCCATTCCATGCCATTCCATGCCATTCAATGCCATGCCATGCCGGTGCCATGCCGTGCCATGCCGTGCCATGCCGTGCCATGCCGTGCCATGCCGTGCCATGCCGGTGCCATGGCATTCCATGTCATTCCATGCCATTCCATGTCATTCCATGCCATTCCATGCCATTCCATGCCATGCCATGCCGGTGCCATGCCGTGCCATGCCGTGCCATGCCGGTGCCATGCCGGTGCCATGCCATTCCATGCCATTCCATGCCATTCCATGCCATTCCATGCCATTCCATGCCATTCCATGCCGGTGCCATGCCATTCCATGCCATTCCATGCCATTCCATGCCATTCCATGCCATTCCATGCCATTCCATGCCATTCCATGCCATTCCATGCCATTCCATGCCATTCCATGCCATTCCATGCCATTCCATGCCATTCCATGCCATTCCATGCCATTCCATGCCATTCCATGCCATTCCATGCCATTCCATGCCATTCCATGCCATTCCATGCCATTCCATGCCATTCCATGCCATTCCATGCCATTCCATGCCATTCCATGCCATTCCATGCCATTCCATGCCATTCCATGCCATTCCATGCCATTCCATGCCATTCCATGCCATTCCATGCCATTCCATGCCATTCCATGCCATTCCATGCCATTCCATGCCATTCCATGCCATTCCATGCCATTCGATGCCATTCCATGCCATTCCATGCCATTCCATGCCATTCCATGCCATTCCATGCCATTCCATGCCATTCCATGCCATTCCATGCCATTCCATGCCATTCCATGCCATTCCATGCCATTCAATGCCGTGCCATGCCGTGCCATGCCGTGCCATGCCGGTGCCATGCCGTGCCATGCCGGTGCCATGCCGTGCCATGCCGGTGCCATGCCGTGCCATGCCGGTGCCATGCCGTCCCATGCCGGTGCCATGCCGTGCCATGCCGTGCCATGCCGGTGCCATGCCGTGCCATGCCGTGCCATGCCGGTGCCATGCCGTGCCATGCCGGTGCCATGCCGTGCCATGCCGGTGCCATGCCGGTGCCATGCCGTGCCATGCCGGTGCCATGCCGTGCCATGCCGGTGCCATGCCGTGCCATGCCGGTGCCATGCCATTCCATGCCATTCCATGCCATTCCATGCCATTCCATGCCATTCCATGCCATTCCATGCCATTCCATGCCATTCCATGCCATTCCATGCCATTCCATGCCATTCCATGCCATTCCATGCCATTCCATGCCATTCCATGCCATTCCATGCCATTCCATGCCATTCCATGCCATTCCATGCCATTCCATGCCATTCCATGCCATTCCATGCCATTCCATGCCATTCCATGCCATTCCATGCCATTCCATGCCATTCCATGCCATTCCATGCCATTCCATGCCATTCCATGCCATTCCATGCCATTCCATGCCATTCCATGCCATTCCATGCCATTCCATGCCATTCCATGCCATTCAATGCCGTGCCATGCCGTGCCATGCCGTGCCATGCCGGTGCCATGCCGTGCCATGCCGGTGCCATGCCGTGCCATGCCGGTGCCATGCCGTGCCATGCCGGTGCCATGCCGTGCCATGCCGGTGCCATGCCGTGCCATGCCGGTGCCATGCCGTGCCATGCCGGTGCCATGCCGTGCCATGCCGGTGCCATGCCGTGCAATGCCGGTGCCATGCCGGTGCCATGCCGTGCCATGCCGGTGCCATGCCGTGCCATGCCGTGCCATGCCGGTGCCATGCCGTGCCATGCCGTGCCATGCCGGTGCCATGCCGTGCCATGCCGGTGCCATGCCGGTGCCATGCCATTCCATGCCATTCCATGCCATTCCATGCCATTCCATGCCATTCCATGCCATTCCATGCCATTCCATGCCATTCCATGCCATTCCATGCCATTCCATGCCATTCCATGCCATTCCATGCCATTCCATGCCATTCCATGCCATTCAATGCCATTCCATGCCATTTAATGCCGTGCCATGCCGTGCCATGCGGTGCCATGCCATTCCATGCCATTCCATGCCGTGCCATGCGGTGCCATGCCATTCCATGCCATTCCATGCCATTCCATGCCATTCCATGCCATTCCATGCCATTCCATGCCATTCCATGCCATTCCATGCCATTCCATGCCATTCCATGCCATTCCATGCCATTCCATGCCATTCCATGCCATTCCATGCCATTCCATGCCATTCCATGCCATTCCATGCCATTCCATGCCATTCCATGCCATTCCATGCCATTCCATGCCATTCCATGCCATTCCATGCCATTCCATGCCATTCCATGCCATTCCATGCCATTCCATGCCATTCCATGCCATTCCATGCCATTCCATGCCATTCCATGCCATTCCATGCCATTCCATGCCATTCCATGCCATTCCATGCCATTCCATGCCGTGCCATGCCGTGCCATGCCATTCCATGCCGTGCCATGCCGTGCCATGCCGTGCCATGCCGTGCCATGCCGTGCCATGCCGTGCCATGCCGTGCCATGCCGTGCCATGCCGGTGCCATGCCGTGCCATGCCGGTGCCATGCCGTGCCATGCCGTGCCATGCCGTGCCATGCCGTGCCATGCCGGTGCCATGCCGGTGCCATGCCGTGCCATGCCGTGCCATGCCGGTGCCATGCCGTGCCATGCCGGTGCCATGCCGTGCCATGCCGTGCCATGCCGGTGCCATGCCGTGCCATGCCGGTGCCATGCCGTGCCATGCCGGTGCCATGCCGGTGCCATGCCGGTGCCATGCCGGTGCCATGCCGGTGCCATGCCGGTGCCATGCCGGTGCCATGCCGGTGCCATGCCGGTGCCATGCCGGTGCCATGCCGGTGCCATGCCGGTGCCATGCCGGTGCCATGCCGGTGCCATGCCGGTGCCATGCCGGTGCCATGCCGGTGCCATGCCGTGCCATGCCGGTGCCATGCCGTGCCATGCCGGTGCCATGCCGTGCCATGCCGGTGCCATGCCGTGCCATGCCGTGCCATGCCGGTGCCATGCCGGTGCCATGCCATTCCATGCCATTCCATGCCATTCCATGCCATTCCATGCCATTCCATGCCATTCCATGCCATTCCATGCCATTCCATGCCATTCCATGCCATTCCATGCCATTCCATGCCATTCCATGCCATTCCATGCCATTCCATGCCATTCCATGCCATTCCATGCCATTCCATGCCATTCCATGCCATTCCATGCCATTCCATGCCATTCCATGCCATTCCATGCCATTCCATGCCATTCCATGCCATTCCATGCCATTCCATGCCATTCCATGCCATTCCATGCCATTCCATGCCATTCCATGCCATTCCATGCCATTCCATGCCATTCCATGCCATTCCATGCCATTCCATGCCATTCCATGCCATTCCATGCCATTCCATGCCATTCAATGCCGTGCCATGCCGTGCCATGCCGTGCCATGCCGGTGCCATGCCGTGCCATGCCGGTGCCATGCCGTGCCATGCCGGTGCCATGCCGTGCCATGCCGGTGCCATGCCGTGCAATGCCGGTGCCATGCCGGTGCCATGCCGTGCCATGCCGGTGCCATGCCGTGCCATGCCGTGCCATGCCGGTGCCATGCCGTGCCATGCCGTGCCATGCCGGTGCCATGCCGTGCCATGCCGGTGCCATGCCGGTGCCATGCCGTGCCATGCCGGTGCCATGCCGGTGCCATGCCATTCCATGCCATTCCATGCCATTCCATGCCATTCCATGCCATTCCATGCCATTCCATGCCATTCCATGCCATTCAATGCCATTCAATGCCGTGCCATGCCGTGCCATGCGGTGCCATGCCATTCCATGCCATTCCATGCCGTGCCATGCGGTGCCATGCCATTCCATGCCATTCCATGCGATTCCATGCCATTCCATGCGATTCCATGCCATTCCATGCCATTCCATGCCATTCCATGCCATTCCATGCCATTCCATGCCATTCCATGCCATTCCATGCCATTCCATGCCATTCCATGCCATTCCATGCCATTCCATGCCATTCCATGCCATTCCATGCCATTCCATGCCATTCCATGCCATTCCATGCCATTCCATGCCATTCCATGCCATTCCATGCCATTCCATGCCATTCCATGCCATTCCATGCCATTCCATGCCATTCCATGCCATTCCATGCCATTCCATGCCATTCCATGCCATTCCATGCCATTCCATGCCATTCCATGCCATTCCATGCCATTCCATGCCATTCCATGCCATTCCATGCCATTCCATGCCATTCCATGCCATTCCATGCCATTCCATGCCATTCCATGCCGTGCCATGCCGTGCCATGCCGTGCCATGCCGTGCCATGCCGTGCCATGCCGTGCCATGCCGTGCCATGCCGTGCCATGCCGTGCCATGCCGGTGCCATGCCGTGCCATGCCGGTGCCATGCCGTGCCATGCCGGTGCCATGCCGTGCCATGCCGTGCCATGCCGGTGCCATGCCGTGCCATGCCGTGCCATGCCGGTGCCATGCCGTGCCATGCCGTGCCATGCCGGTGCCATGCCGTGCCATGCCGGTGCCATGCCGTGCCATGCCGGTGCCATGCCGGTGCCATGCCGGTGCCATGCCGGTGCCATGCCGGTGCCATGCCGTGCCATGCCGGTGCCATGCCGTGCCATGCCGGTGCCATGCCGTGCCATGCCGGTGCCATGCCGTGCCATGCCGGTGCCATGCCGTGCCATGCCGGTGCCATGCCGTGCCATGCCGGTGCCATGCCGTGCCATGCCGGTGCCATGCCGTGCCATGCCGGTGCCATGCCGTGCCATGCCGTGCCATGCCGGTGCCATGCCGTGCCATGCCGTGCCATGCCATTCCATGCCATTCCATGCCGTGCCATGCCGGTGCCATGCCGTGCCATGCCGTGCCATGCCGGTGCCATGCCGGTGCCATGCCATTCCATGCCATTCCATGCCATTCCATGCCATTCCATGCCATTCCATGCCATTCCATGCCATTCCATGCCGGTGCCATGCCATTCCATGCCATTCCATGCCATTCCATGCCATTCCATGCCATTCCATGCCATTCCATGCCATTCCATGCCATTCCATGCCATTCCATGCCATTCCATGCCATTCCATGCCATTCCATGCCATTCCATGCCATTCCATGCCATTCCATGCCATTCCATGCCATTCCATGCCATTCCATGCCATTCCATGCCATTCCATGCCATTCCATGCCATTCCATGCCATTCCATGCCATTCCATGCCATTCCATGCCATTCCATGCCATTCGATGCCATTCCATGCCATTCCATGCCATTCCATGCCATTCCATGCCATTCCATGCCATTCCATGCCATTCCATGCCATTCCATGCCATTCAATGCCGTGCCATGCCGTGCCATGCCGTGCCATGCCGGTGCCATGCCGTGCCATGCCGGTGCCATGCCGTGCCATGCCGTGCCATGCCGGTGCCATGCCGTGCCATGCCGTGCCATGCCGGTGCCATGCCGTGCCATGCCGGTGCCATGCCGGTGCCATGCCGGTGCCATGCCGGTGCCATGCCGGTGCCATGCCGGTGCCATGCCGTGCCATGCCGGTGCCATGCCGTGCCATGCCGGTGCCATGCCGTGCCATGCCGGTGCCATGCCGTGCCATGCCGGTGCCATGCCGTGCCATGCCGGTGCCATGCCGTGCCATGCCGGTGCCATGCCGTGCCATGCCGTGCCATGCCATTCCATGCCATTCCATGCCATTCCATGCCATTCCATGCCACTCAATGCGGTGCCATGCCGTGCCATGCCGGTGCCATGCCGTGCCATGCCGGTGCCATGCCGTGCCATGCCGGTGCCATGCCGTGCCATGCCGGTGCCATGCCGGTGCCATGCCGTGCCATGCCGGTGCCATGCCGTGCCATGCCGTGCCATGCCGTGCCATGCCGTGCCATGCCGTGCCATGCCGTGCCATGCCGGTGCCATGCCGGTGCCATGCCATTCCATGTCATTCCATGCCATTCCATGTCATTCCATGCCATTCCATGCCATTCCATGCCATGCCATGACGGTGCCATGCCGTGCCATGCCGTGCCATGCCGGTGCCATGCCGGTGCCATGCCATTCCATGCCATTCCATGCCATTCCATGCCATTCCATGCCATTCCATGCCGGTGCCATGCCATTCCATGCCATTCCATGCCATTCCATGCCATTCCATGCCATTCCATGCCATTCCATGCCATTCCATGCCATTCCATGCCATTCCATGCCATTCCATGCCATTCCATGCCATTCCATGCCATTCCATGCCATTCCATGCCATTCCATGCCATTCCATGCCATTCCATGCCATTCCATGCCATTCCATGCCATTCCATGCCATTCGATGCCATTCCATGCCATTCCATGCCATTCCATGCCATTCCATGCCATTCCATGCCATTCCATGCCATTCCATGCCATTCCATGCCATTCCATGCCATTCCATGCCATTCCATGCCATTCCATGCCATTCCATGCCATTCCATGCCATTCCATGCCATTCCATGCCATTCCATGCCATTCCATGCCATTCCATGCCATTCCATGCCATTCCATGCCATTCCATGCCATTCAATGCCGTGCCATGCCGTGCCATGCCGTGCCATGCCGGTGCCATGCCGTGCCATGCCGGTGCCATGCCGTGCCATGCCGGTGCCATGCCGTGCAATGCCGGTGCCATGCCGGTGCCATGCCGTGCCATGCCATTCCATGCCATTCCATGCCATTCCATGCCATTCCATGCCATTCCATGCCATTCCATGCCATTCCATGCCATTCCATGCCATTCCATGCCATTCCATGCCATTCCATGCCATTCCATGCCATTCCATGCCATTCCATGCCATTCCATGCCATTCCATGCCATTCCATGCCATTCCATGCCATTCAATGCCATTCCATGCCATTCAATGCCGTGCCATGCCGTGCCATGCGGTGCCATGCCATTCCATGCCATTCCATGCCGTGCCATGCGGTGCCATGCCATTCCATGCCATTCCATGCCATTCCATGCCATTCCATGCCATTCCATGCCATTCCATGCCATTCCATGCCATTCCATGCCATTCCATGCCATTCCATGCCATTCCATGCCATTCCATGCCATTCCATGCCATTCCATGCCATTCCATGCCATTCCATGCCATTCCATGCCATTCCATGCCATTCCATGCCATTCCATGCCATTCCATGCCATTCCATGCCATTCCATGCCATTCCATGCCATTCCATGCCATTCCATGCCATTCCATGCCATTCCATGCCATTCCATGCCATTCCATGCCATTCCATGCCATTCCATGCCATTCCATGCCATTCCATGCCATTCCATGCCATTCCATGCCATTCCATGCCATTCCATGCCGTTCCATGCCGTTCCATGCCGTTCCATGCCGTTCCATGCCGTTCCATGCCGTTCCATGCCGTTCCATGCCATTCCATGCCATTCCATGCCATTCCATGCCATTCCATGCCATTCCATGCCATTCCATGCCATTCCATGCCATTCCATGCCATTCCATGCCATTCCATGCCATTCCATGCCATTCCATGCCATTCCATGCCATTCCATGCCATTCCATGCCATTCCATGCCATTCCATGCCATTCCATGCCATTCCATGCCATTCCATGCCATTCCATGCCATTCCATGCCATTCCATGCCATTCCATGCCGTGCCATGCCGTGCCATGCCGTGCCATGCCGGTGCCATGCCGTGCCATGCCGTGCCATGCCGTACCATGCCGGTGCCATGCCGTGCCATGCCGGTGCCATGCCGTGCCATGCCGGTGCCATGCCGTGCCATGCCGTGCCATGCCGGTGCCATGCCGTGCCATGCCGGTGCCATGCCGTGCCATGCCGTGCCATGCCGGTGCCATGCCGGTGCCATGCCATTCCATGCCATTCCATGCCATTCCATGCCATTCCATGCCATTCCATGCCATTCCATGCCATTCCATGCCATTCCATGCCATTCCATGCCATTCCATGCCATTCCATGCCATTCCATGCCATTCCATGCCATTCCATGCCATTCCATGCCATTCCATGCCATTCCATGCCATTCCATGCCATTCCATGCCATTCCATGCCATTCCATGCCATTCCATGCCATTCCATGCCATTCCATGCCATTCCATGCCATTCCATGCCATTCCATGCCATTCCATGCCATTCCATGCCATTCCATGCCATTCCATGCCATTCCATGCCGTGCCATGCCGTGCCATGCCGTGCCATGCCGGTGCCATGCCGTGCCATGCCGGTGCCATGCCGTGCCATGCCGGTGCCATGCCGTGCCATGCCGTGCCATGCCGTGCCATGCCGTGCCATGCCGGTGCCATGCCGTGCCATGCCGGTGCCATGCCGGTGCCATGCCGTGCCATGCCGGTGCCATGCCGTGCCATGCCGGTGCCATGCCGTGCCATGCCGATGCCATGCCGTGCCATGCCGGTGCCATGCCGGTGCCATGCCGGTGCCATGCCGTGCCATGCCGGTGCCATGCCGTGCCATGCCGTGCCATGCCGTACCATGCCGGTGCCATGCCGTGCCATGCCGGTGCCATGCCGTGCCATGCCGGTGCCATGCCGTGCCATGCCGTGCCATGCCGGTGCCATGCCGTGCCATGCCGGTGCCATGCCGTGCCATGCCGTGCCATGCCGGTGCCATGCCGGTGCCATGCCATTCCATGCCATTCCATGCCATTCCATGCCATTCCATGCCATTCCATGCCATTCCATGCCATTCCATGCCATTCCATGCCATTCCATGCCATTCCATGCCATTCCATGCCATTCCATGCCATTCCATGCCATTCCATGCCATTCCATGCCATTCCATGCCATTCCATGCCATTCCATGCCATTCCATGCCATTCCATGCCATTCCATGCCGTGCCATGCCGGTGCCATGCCGTGCCATGCCGGTGCCATGCCGTGCCATGCCGGTGCCATGCCGTGCCATGCCGGTGCCATGCCGTGCCATGCCGGTGCCATGCCGTGCCATGCCGGTGCCATGCCGGTGCCATGCCGTGCCATGCCGGTGCCATGCCGTGCTATGCCGGTGCCATGCCGGTGCCATGCCGGTGCCATGCCGTGCCATGCCGGTGCCATGCCGTGCCATGCCGTGCCATGCCGGTGCCATGCCGTGCCATGCCGTGCCATGCCGGTGCCATGCCGGTGCCATGCTGTGCCATGCCGGTGCCATGCCGTGCCATGCCGTGCCATGCCGTGCCATGCCGGTGCCATGCCGTGCCATGCCGGTGCCATGCCGTGCCATGCCGTGCCATGCCGGTGCCATGCCGGTGCCATGCCATTCCATGCCATTCCATGCCATTCCATGCCATTCCATGCCATTCCATGCCATTCCATGCCATTCCATGCCATTCCATGCCATTCCATGCCATTCCATGCCATTCCATGCCGGTGCCATGCCGTGCCATGCCGGTGCCATGCCGTGCCATGCCGGTGCCATGCCGTGCCATGCCGGTGCCATGCCGTGCCATGCCGGTGCCATGCCGTGCCATGCCGGTGCCATGCCGTGCCATGCCGGTGCCATGCCGGTGCCATGCCGTGCCATGCCGGTGCCATGCCGTGCCATGCCGGTGCCATGCCGTGCCATGCCGGTGCCATGCCGTGCCATGCCGGTGCCATGCCGTGCCATGCCGGTGCCATGCCGTGCCATGCCGGTGCCATGCCGTGCCATGCCGGTGCCATGCCGTGCCATGCCGGTGCCATGCCGTGCCATGCCGGTGCCATGCCGGTGCCATGCCGTGCCATGCCGGTGCCATGCCGTGCCATGCCGGTGCCATGCCGTGCCATGCCGGTGCCATGCCGTGCTATGCCGGTGCCATGCCGGTGCCATGCCGGTGCCATGCCGTGCCATGCCGGTGCCATGCCGTGCCATGCCGTGCCATGCCGGTGCCATGCCGTACCATGCCGTGCCATGCCGGTGCCATGCCGGTGCCATGCTGTGCCATGCCGGTGCCATGCCGTGCCATGCCGTGCCATGCCGTGCCATGCCGTGCCATGCCGTGCCATGCCGTGCCATGCCGTGCCATGCCGTGCCATGCCGTGCCATGCCGTGCCATGCCATTCCATGTCATTCCATGCCATTCCATGCCATTCCATGCCATTCCATGCTATTCCATGCCATTCCATGCCATTCCATGCCATTCCATGCCATTCCATGCCATTTCATGCCATTCCATGCCATTCCATGCCATTCAATGCCGTGCCATGCCGTGCCATGCCGTGCCATGCCGGTGCCATGCCGTGCCATGCCGGTGCCATGCCGTGCCATGCCGGTGCCATGCCGTGCCATGCCGGTGCCATGCCGTGCAATGCCGGTGCCATGCCGGTGCCATGCCGTGCCATGCCGGTGCCATGCCGTGCCATGCCGTGCCATGCCGGTGCCATGCCGTGCCATGCCGTGCCATGCCGGTGCCATGCCGTGCCATGCCGGTGCCATGCCGGTGCCATGCCATTCCATGCCATTCCATGCCATTCCATGCCATTCCATGCCATTCCATGCCATTCCATGCCATTCCATGCCATTCCATGCCATTCCATGCCATTCAATGCCATTCAATGCCGTGCCATGCCGTGCCATGCGGTGCCATGCCATTCCATTCCATTCCATGCCGTGCCATGCGGTGCCATGCCATTCCATGCCATTCCATGCGATTCCATGCCATTCCATGCCATTCCATGCCATTCCATGCCATTCCATGCCATTCCATGCCATTCCATGCCATTCCATGCCATTCCATGCCATTCCATGCCATTCCATGCCATTCCATGCCATTCCATGCCATTCCATGCCATTCCATGCCATTCCATGCCATTCCATGCCATTCCATGCCATTCCATGCCATTCCATGCCATTCCATGCCATTCCATGCCATTCCATGCCATTCCATGCCATTCCATGCCATTCCATGCCATTCCATGCCATTCCATGCCAATCCATGCCATTCCATGCCATTCCATGCCATTCCATGCCGTGCCATGCCGTGCCATGCCGGTGCCATGCCGTGCCATGCCGGTGCCATGCCGGTGCCATGCCGTGCCATGCCGTGCCATGCCGGTGCCATGCCGTGCCATGCCGTGCCATGCCGGTGCCATGCCGTGCCATGCCGGTGCCATGCCGTGCCATGCCGTGCCATGCCGGTGCCATGCCGTGCCATGCCGTGCCATGCCGGTGCCATGCCGTGCCATGCCGGTGCCATGCCGTGCCATGCCGGTGCCATGCCGGTGCCATGCCGGTGCCATGCCGGTGCCATGCCGGTGCCATGCCGGTGCCATGCCGTGCCATGCCGGTGCCATGCCGTGCCATGCCGGTGCCATGCCGTGCCATGCCGGTGCCATGCCGTGCCATGCCGGTGCCATGCCGTGCCATGCCGTGCCATGCCATTCCATGCCACTCAATGCGGTGCCATGCCGTGCCATGCCGGTGCCATGCCGTGCCATGCCGGTGCCATGCCGTGCCATGCCGGTGCCATGCCGTGCCATGCCGGTGCCATGCCGTGCCATGCCGTGCCATGCCGTGCCATGCCGTGCCATGCCGTGCCATGCCGGTGCCATGCCGTGCCATGCCGGGCCATGCCATTCCATGCCATTCCATGCCATTCCATGCCATTCCATGCCATTCCATGCCATTCCATGCCATTCCATGCCATTCCATGCCACTCAATGCGGTGCCATGCCGTACCATGCCGGTGCCATGCCGTGCCATGCCGGTGCCATGCCGTGCCATGCCGGTGCCATGCCGTGCCATGCCGGTGCCATGCCGGTGCCATGCCGTGCCATGCCGGTGCCATGCCGTGCCATGCCGTGCCATGCCGTGCCATGCCGTGCCATGCCGTGCCATGCCGGTGCCATGCCGGTGCCATGCCATTCCATGTCATTCCATGCCATTCCATGTCATTCCATGCCATTCCATGCCATTCCATGCCATGCCATGCCGGTGCCATGCCGTGCCATGCCGTGCCATGCCGGTGCCATGCCGGTGCCATGCCATTCCATGCCATTCCATGCCATTCCATGCCATTCCATGCCATTCCATGCCATTCCATGCCATTCCATGCCATTCCATGCCATTCCATGCCATTCCATGCCATTCCATGCCATTCCATGCCATTCCATGCCATTCCATGCCATTCCATGCCATTCCATGCCATTCCATGCCATTCCATGCCATTCCATGCCATTCCATGCCATTCCATGCCATTCCATGCCATTCCATGCCGTGCCATGCCGTTCCATGCCGTGCCATGCCGTGCCATGCCGTGCCATGCCGTGCCATGCCGGTGCCATGCCGTGCCATGCCGGTGCCATGCCGTGCCATGCCGTGCCATGCCGGTGCCATGCCGTGCCATGCCGTGCCATGCCGGTGCCATGCCGTGCCATGCCGTGCCATGCCGGTGCCATGCCGTGCCATGCCGTGCCATGCCGGTGCCATGCCGTGCCATGCCGGTGCCATGCCGTGCCATGCCGGTGCCATGCCGTGCCATGCCGGTGCCATGCCGGTGCCATGCCGGTGCCATGCCGGTGCCATGCCGGTGCCATGCCGTGCCATGCCGGTGCCATGCCGGTGCCATGCCGTGCCATGCCGGTGCCATGCCGTGCCATGCCGGTGCCATGCCGTGCCATGCCGGTGCCATGCCGTGCCATGCCGGTGCCATGCCGTGCCATGCCGGTGCCATGCCGTGCCATGCCGGTGCCATGCCGTGCCATGCCGTGCCATGCCATTCCATGCCATTCCATGCCATTCCATGCCACTCAATGCGGTGCCATGCCGTGCCATGCCGGTGCCATGCCGTGCCATGCCGGTGCCATGCCGTGCCATGCCGGTGCCATGCCGTGCCATGCCGGTGCCATGCCGTGCCATGCCGTGCCATGCCGTGCCATGCCGGTGCCATGCCGGTGCCATGCCATTCCATGTCATTCCATGCCATTCCATGCCATTCCATGCCGTGCCATGCCGGTGCCATGCCGTGCCATGCCGTGCCATGCCGGTGCCATGCCGGTGCCATGCCATTCCATGCCATTCCATGCCATTCCATGCCATTCCATGCCATTCCATGCCATTCCATGCCATTCCATGCCATTCCATGCCATTCCATGCCATTCCATGCCATTCCATGCCATTCCATGCCATTCCATGCCATTCCATGCCATTCCATGCCATTCCATGCCATTCCATGCCATTCCATGCCATTCCATGCCATTCCATGCCATTCCATGCCATTCCATGCCATTCCATGCCATTCCATGCCATTCCATGCCATTCCATGCCATTCCATGCCATTCCATGCCATTCCATGCCATTCCATGCCATTCCATGCCATTCCATGCCATTCCATGCCATTCCATGCCATTCCATGCCATTCCATGCCATTCCATGCCATTCCATGCCATTCCATGCCATTCCATGCCATTCCATGCCATTCCATGCCATTCCATGCCATTCCATGCCATTCCATGCCATTCCATGCCATTCCATGCCATTCCATGCCATTCCATGCCATTCCATGCCATTCCATGCCATTCCATGCCATTCCATGCCATTCCATGCCGTGCCATGCCGTGCCATGCCGTGCCATGCCGTGCCATGCCGTGCCATGCCGTGCCATGCCGTGCCATGCCGGTGCCATGCCGTGCCATGCCGGTGCCATGCCATTCCATGCCATTCCATGCCATTCCATGCCATTCCATGCCATTCCATGCCATTCCATGCCATTCCATGCCATTCCATGCCATTCCATGCCATTCCATGCCATTCCATGCCATTCCATGCCATTCCATGCCATTCCATGCCATTCCATGCCATTCCATGCCATTCCATGCCATTCCATGCCATTCCATGCCATTCCATGCCATTCCATGCCATTCCATGCCATTCCATGCCATTCCATGCCATTCCATGCCATTCCATGCCATTCCATGCCATTCCATGCCATTCCATGCCATTCCATGCCATTCCATGCCATTCCATGCCATTCCATGCCATTCCATGCCATTCAATGCCGTGCCATGCCGTGCCATGCCGTGCCATGCCGGTGCCATGCCGTGCCATGCCGGTGCCATGCCGTGCCATGCCGGTGCCATGCCGTGCCATGCCGGTGCCATGCCGTGCCATGCCGGTGCCATGCCGTGCAATGCCGGTGCCATGCCGGTGCCATGCCGTGCCATGCCGGTGCCATGCCGTGCCATGCCGTGCCATGCCGGTGCCATGCCGTGCCATGCCGTGCCATGCCGGTGCCATGCCGTGCCATGCCGGTGCCATGCCGGTGCCATGCCATTCCATGCCATTCCATGCCATTCCATGCCATTCCATGCCATTCCATGCCATTCCATGCCATTCCATGCCATTCCATGCCATTCCATGCCATTCCATGCCATTCCATGCCATTCAATGCCATTCAATGCCGTGCCATGCCGTGCCATGCGGTGCCATGCCATTCCATGCCATTCCATGCCGTGCCATGCGGTGCCATGCCATTCCATGCCATTCCATGCGATTCCATGCCATTCCATGCCATTCCATGCCATTCCATGCCATTCCATGCCATTCCATGCCATTCCATGCCATTCCATGCCATTCCATGCCATTCCATGCCATTCCATGCCATTCCATGCCATTCCATGCCATTCCATGCCATTCCATGCCATTCCATGCCATTCCATGCCATTCCATGCCATTCCATGCCATTCCATGCCATTCCATGCCATTCCATGCCATTCCATGCCATTCCATGCCATTCCATGCCATTCCATGCCATTCCATGCCATTCCATGCCATTCCATGCCATTCCATGCCATTCCATGCCATTCCATGCCATTCCATGCCATTCCATGCCATTCCATGCCATTCCATGCCATTCCATGCCATTCCATGCCATTCCATGCCATTCCATGCCATTCCATGCCATTCCATGCCATTCCATGCCATTCCATGCCAATCCATGCCATTCCATGCCATTCCATGCCATTCCATGCCGTGCCATGCCGTGCCATGCCGTGCCATGCCGTGCCATGCCGTGCCATGCCGGTGCCATGCCGTGCCATGCCGGTGCCATGCCGTGCCATGCCGTGCCATGCCGGTGCCATGCCGTGCCATGCCGTGCCATGCCGGTGCCATGCCGTGCCATGCCGTGCCATGCCGGTGCCATGCCGTGCCATGCCGTGCCATGCCGGTGCCATGCCGTGCCATGCCGTGCCATGCCGGTGCCATGCCGTGCCATGCCGTGCCATGCCGGTGCCATGCCGTGCCATGCCGGTGCCATGCCGTGCCATGCCGGTGCCATGCCGGTGCCATGCCGGTGCCATGCCGGTGCCATGCCGGTGCCATGCCGGTGCCATGCCGTGCCATGCCGGTGCCATGCCGTGCCATGCCGGTGCCATGCCGTGCCATGCCGGTGCCATGCCGTGCCATGCCGGTGCCATGCCGTGCCATGCCGGTGCCATGCCGTGCCATGCCGGTGCCATGCCGTGCCATGCCGGTGCCATGCCATTCCATGCCACTCAATGCGGTGCCATGCCGTGCCATGCCATTCCATGCCACTCAATGCGGTGCCATGCCGTGCCATGCCGGTGCCATGCCGTGCCATGCCGGTGCCATGCCGTGCCATGCCGGTGCCATGCCGTGCCATGCCGGTGCCATGCCGGTGCCATGCCGTGCCATGCCGGTGCCATGCCGGTGCCATGCCGTGCCATGCCGGTGCCATGCCGTGCCATGCCGTGCCATGCCGTGCCATGCCGTGCCATGCCGTGCCATGCCGGTGCCATGCCGGTGCCATGCCATTCCATGTCATTCCATGCCATTCCATGTCATTCCATGCCATTCCATGTCATTCCATGCCATTCCATGCCATTCCATGCCGTGCCATGCCGGTGCCATGCCGTGCCATGCCGTGCCATGCCGGTGCCATGCCGGTGCCATGCCATTCCATGCCATTCCATGCCATTCCATGCCATTCCATGCCATTCCATGCCGGTGCCATGCCATTCCATGCCATTCCATGCCATTCCATGCCATTCCATGCCATTCCATGCCATTCCATGCCATTCCATGCCATTCCATGCCACTCAATGCGGTGCCATGCCGTGCCATGCCGGTGCCATGCCGTGCCATGCCGGTGCCATGCCGTGCCATGCCGGTGCCATGCCGTGCCATGCCGGTGCCATGCCGGTGCCATGCCGTGCCATGCCGGTGCCATGCCGTGCCATGCCGTGCCATGCCGTGCCATGCCGTGCCATGCCGTGCCATGCCGGTGCCATGCCGGTGCCATGGCATTCCATGTCATTCCATGCCATTCCATGTCATTCCATGCCATTCCATGCCATTCCATGCCATGCCATGCCGGTGCCATGCCGTGCCATGCCGTGCCATGCCGGTGCCATGCCGGTGCCATGCCATTCCATGCCATTCCATGCCATTCCATGCCATTCCATGCCATTCCATGCCATTCCATGCCATTCCATGCCGGTGCCATGCCATTCCATGCCATTCCATGCCGGTGCCATGCCATTCCATGCCATTCCATGCCATTCCATGCCATTCCATGCCATTCCATGCCATTCCATGCCATTCCATGCCATTCCATGCCATTCCATGCCATTCCATGCCATTCCATGCCATTCCATGCCATTCCATGCCATTCCATGCCATTCCATGCCATTCCATGCCATTCCATGCCATTCCATGCCATTCCATGCCATTCCATGCCATTCCATGCCATTCCATGCCATTCCATGCCATTCCATGCCATTCCATGCCATTCCATGCCATTCCATGCCATTCCATGCCATTCCATGCCATTCCATGCCATTCCATGCCATTCCATGCCATTCCATGCCATTCCATGCCATTCCATGCCATTCCATGCCATTCCATGCCATTCCATGCCATTCCATGCCATTCCATGCCATTCCATGCCATTCCATGCCATTCCATGCCATTCCATGCCATTCCATGCCATTCCATGCCATTCCATGCCATTCCATGCCATTCCATGCCATTCCATGCCATTCCATGCCATTCCATGCCATTCCATGCCATTCCATGCCATTCCATGCCATTCCATGCCATTCCATGCCATTCCATGCCATTCCATGCCATTCCATGCCGTGCCATGCCGTGCCATGCCGTGCCATGCCGTGCCATGCCGTGCCATGCCGTGCCATGCCGTGCCATGCCGTGCCATGCCGGTGCCATGCCGTGCCATGCCGGTGCCATGCCGTGCCATGCCGTGCCATGCCGTACCATGCCGGTGCCATGCCGTGCCATGCCGGTGCCATGCCGTGCCATGCCGGTGCCATGCCGTGCCATGCCGTGCCATGCCGGTGCCATGCCGTGCCATGCCGGTGCCATGCCGTGCCATGCCGTGCCATGCCGGTGCCATGCCATTCCATGCCATTCCATGCCATTCCATGCCATTCCATGCCATTCCATGCCATTCCATGCCATTCCATGCCATTCCATGCCATTCCATGCCATTCCATGCCATTCCATGCCATTCCATGCCATTCCATGCCATTCCATGCCATTCCATGCCATTCCATGCCATTCCATGCCATTCCATGCCATT
Source organism: Cryptus armator (assembly GCA_963971235.1). Lineage (NCBI taxonomy): Eukaryota > Metazoa > Arthropoda > Insecta > Hymenoptera > Ichneumonidae > Cryptus > Cryptus armator. The sequence goes on along the minus strand of CAXARG010000041.1, from coordinate 18,208 downwards.
CCATGCCATTCCATGCCATTCCATGCCATTCCATGCCATTCCATGCCATTCCATGCCATTCCATGCCATTCCATGCCATTCCATGCCATTCCATGCCATTCCATGCCATTCCATGCCATTCCATGCCGTGCCATGCCGGTGCCATGCCGGTGCCATGCCGTGCCATGCCGGTGCCATGCCGTGCCATGCCGTGCCATGCCGTGCCATGCCGTGCCATGCCGTGCCATGCCGGTGCCATGCCGGTGCCATGGCATTCCATGTCATTCCATGCCATTCCATGTCATTCCATGCCATTCCATGCCATTCCATGCCATGCCATGCCGGTGCCATGCCGTGCCATGCCGTGCCATGCCGGTGCCATGCCGTGCCATGCCGTGCCATGCCGGTGCCATGCCGTGCCATGCCGTGCCATGCCGGTGCCATGCCGTGCCATGCCGGTGCCATGCCGTGCCATGCCGGTGCCATGCCGTGCCATGCCGGTGCCATGCCGGTGCCATGCCGGTGCCATGCCGGTGCCATGCCGGTGCCATGCCGTGCCATGCCGGTGCCATGCCGGTGCCATGCCGTGCCATGCCGGTGCCATGCCGTGCCATGCCGGTGCCATGCCGTGCCATGCCGGTGCCATGCCGTGCCATGCCGGTGCCATGCCGTGCCATGCCGGTGCCATGCCGTGCCATGCCGGTGCCATGCCGTGCCATGCCGTGCCATGCCATTCCATGCCATTCCATGCCATTCCATGCCACTCAATGCGGTGCCATGCCGTGCCATGCCGGTGCCATGCCGTGCCATGCCGGTGCCATGCCGTGCCATGCCGGTGCCATGCCGTGCCATGCCGGTGCCATGCCGTGCCATGCCGTGCCATGCCGTGCCATGCCGGTGCCATGCCGGTGCCATGCCATTCCATGTCATTCCATGCCATTCCATGCCATTCCATGCCGTGCCATGCCGGTGCCATGCCGTGCCATGCCGTGCCATGCCGGTGCCATGCCGGTGCCATGCCATTCCATGCCATTCCATGCCATTCCATGCCATTCCATGCCATTCCATGCCATTCCATGCCATTCCATGCCATTCCATGCCATTCCATGCCATTCCATGCCATTCCATGCCATTCCATGCCATTCCATGCCATTCCATGCCATTCCATGCCATTCCATGCCATTCCATGCCATTCCATGCCATTCCATGCCATTCCATGCCATTCCATGCCATTCCATGCCATTCCATGCCATTCCATGCCATTCCATGCCATTCCATGCCATTCCATGCCATTCCATGCCATTCCATGCCATTCCATGCCATTCCATGCCATTCCATGCCATTCCATGCCATTCCATGCCATTCCATGCCATTCCATGCCATTCCATGCCATTCCATGCCATTCCATGCCATTCCATGCCATTCCATGCCATTCCATGCCATTCCATGCCATTCCATGCCATTCCATGCCATTCCATGCCATTCCATGCCATTCCATGCCATTCCATGCCATTCCATGCCATTCCATGCCATTCCATGCCATTCCATGCCATTCCATGCCATTCAATGCCGTGCCATGCCGTGCCATGCCGTGCCATGCCGGTGCCATGCCGTGCCATGCCGGTGCCATGCCGTGCCATGCCGGTGCCATGCCGTGCCATGCCGGTGCCATGCCGTGCCATGCCGGTGCCATGCCGTGCAATGCCGGTGCCATGCCGGTGCCATGCCGTGCCATGCCGGTGCCATGCCGTGCCATGCCGTGCCATGCCGGTGCCATGCCGTGCCATGCCGTGCCATGCCGGTGCCATGCCGTGCCATGCCGGTGCCATGCCGGTGCCATGCCATTCCATGCCATTCCATGCCGGTGCCATGCCATTCCATGCCATTCCATGCCATTCCATGCCATTCCATGCCATTCCATGCCATTCCATGCCATTCCATGCCATTCCATGCCATTCCATGCCATTCCATGCCATTCCATGCCATTCCATGCCATTCCATGCCATTCCATGCCATTCCATGCCATTCCATGCCATTCCATGCCATTCCATGCCATTCCATGCCATTCCATGCCATTCCATGCCATTCCATGCCATTCCATGCCATTCCATGCCATTCCATGCCATTCCATGCCATTCCATGCCATTCCATGCCATTCCATGCCATTCCATGCCATTCCATGCCATTCCATGCCATTCCATGCCATTCCATGCCATTCCATGCCATTCCATGCCATTCCATGCCATTCCATGCCATTCCATGCCATTCCATGCCATTCCATGCCATTCCATGCCATTCCATGCCATTCCATGCCATTCCATGCCATTCCATGCCATTCCATGCCATTCCATGCCATTCCATGCCATTCCATGCCATTCCATGCCATTCCATGCCATTCCATGCCATTCCATGCCATTCCATGCCATTCCATGCCATTCCATGCCATTCCATGCCATTCCATGCCATTCCATGCCATTCCATGCCATTCCATGCCATTCCATGCCATTCCATGCCATTCCATGCCATTCCATGCCATTCCATGCCATTCCATGCCATTCCATGCCATTCCATGCCATTCCATGCCATTCCATGCCATTCCATGCCATTCCATGCCGTGCCATGCCGTGCCATGCCGTGCCATGCCGTGCCATGCCGTGCCATGCCGTGCCATGCCGTGCCATGCCGGTGCCATGCCGTGCCATGCCGGTGCCATGCCATTCCATGCCATTCCATGCCATTCCATGCCATTCCATGCCATTCCATGCCATTCCATGCCATTCCATGCCATTCCATGCCATTCCATGCCATTCCATGCCATTCCATGCCATTCCATGCCATTCCATGCCATTCCATGCCATTCCATGCCATTCCATGCCATTCCATGCCATTCCATGCCATTCCATGCCATTCCATGCCATTCCATGCCATTCCATGCCATTCCATGCCATTCCATGCCATTCCATGCCATTCCATGCCATTCCATGCCATTCCATGCCATTCCATGCCATTCCATGCCATTCCATGCCATTCCATGCCATTCCATGCCATTCAATGCCGTGCCATGCCGTGCCATGCCGTGCCATGCCGGTGCCATGCCGTGCCATGCCGGTGCCATGCCGTGCCATGCCGGTGCCATGCCGTGCCATGCCGGTGCCATGCCGTGCCATGCCGGTGCCATGCCGTGCAATGCCGGTGCCATGCCGGTGCCATGCCGTGCCATGCCGGTGCCATGCCGTGCCATGCCGTGCCATGCCGGTGCCATGCCGTGCCATGCCGTGCCATGCCGGTGCCATGCCGTGCCATGCCGGTGCCATGCCGGTGCCATGCCATTCCATGCCATTCCATGCCATTCCATGCCATTCCATGCCATTCCATGCCATTCCATGCCATTCCATGCCATTCCATGCCATTCCATGCCATTCCATGCCATTCCATGCCATTCAATGCCATTCAATGCCGTGCCATGCCGTGCCATGCGGTGCCATGCCATTCCATGCCATTCCATGCCGTGCCATGCGGTGCCATGCCATTCCATGCCATTCCATGCGATTCCATGCCATTCCATGCCATTCCATGCCATTCCATGCCATTCCATGCCATTCCATGCCATTCCATGCCATTCCATGCCATTCCATGCCATTCCATGCCATTCCATGCCATTCCATGCCATTCCATGCCATTCCATGCCATTCCATGCCATTCCATGCCATTCCATGCCATTCCATGCCATTCCATGCCATTCCATGCCATTCCATGCCATTCCATGCCATTCCATGCCATTCCATGCCATTCCATGCCATTCCATGCCATTCCATGCCATTCCATGCCATTCCATGCCATTCCATGCCATTCCATGCCATTCCATGCCATTCCATGCCATTCCATGCCATTCCATGCCATTCCATGCCATTCCATGCCATTCCATGCCATTCCATGCCATTCCATGCCATTCCATGCCATTCCATGCCATTCCATGCCATTCCATGCCAATCCATGCCATTCCATGCCATTCCATGCCATTCCATGCCGTGCCATGCCGTGCCATGCCGTGCCATGCCGTGCCATGCCGTGCCATGCCGGTGCCATGCCGTGCCATGCCGGTGCCATGCCGTGCCATGCCGTGCCATGCCGGTGCCATGCCGTGCCATGCCGTGCCATGCCGGTGCCATGCCGTGCCATGCCGTGCCATGCCGGTGCCATGCCGTGCCATGCCGTGCCATGCCGGTGCCATGCCGTGCCATGCCGTGCCATGCCGGTGCCATGCCGTGCCATGCCGTGCCATGCCGGTGCCATGCCGTGCCATGCCGGTGCCATGCCGTGCCATGCCGGTGCCATGCCGGTGCCATGCCGGTGCCATGCCGGTGCCATGCCGGTGCCATGCCGGTGCCATGCCGTGCCATGCCGGTGCCATGCCGTGCCATGCCGGTGCCATGCCGTGCCATGCCGGTGCCATGCCGTGCCATGCCGGTGCCATGCCGTGCCATGCCGGTGCCATGCCGTGCCATGCCGGTGCCATGCCGTGCCATGCCGGTGCCATGCCATTCCATGCCACTCAATGCGGTGCCATGCCGTGCCATGCCATTCCATGCCACTCAATGCGGTGCCATGCCGTGCCATGCCGGTGCCATGCCGTGCCATGCCGGTGCCATGCCGTGCCATGCCGGTGCCATGCCGTGCCATGCCGGTGCCATGCCGGTGCCATGCCGTGCCATGCCGGTGCCATGCCGGTGCCATGCCGTGCCATGCCGGTGCCATGCCGTGCCATGCCGTGCCATGCCGTGCCATGCCGTGCCATGCCGTGCCATGCCGGTGCCATGCCGGTGCCATGCCATTCCATGTCATTCCATGCCATTCCATGTCATTCCATGCCATTCCATGTCATTCCATGCCATTCCATGCCATTCCATGCCGTGCCATGCCGGTGCCATGCCGTGCCATGCCGTGCCATGCCGGTGCCATGCCGGTGCCATGCCATTCCATGCCATTCCATGCCATTCCATGCCATTCCATGCCATTCCATGCCGGTGCCATGCCATTCCATGCCATTCCATGCCATTCCATGCCATTCCATGCCATTCCATGCCATTCCATGCCATTCCATGCCATTCCATGCCATTCCATGCCATTCCATGCCATTCCATGCCATTCCATGCCATTCCATGCCATTCCATGCCATTCCATGCCATTCCATGCCATTCCATGCCATTCCATGCCATTCCATGCCATTCCATGCCATTCCATGCCATTCCATGCCATTCCATGCCATTCCATGCCATTCCATGCCATTCCATGCCATTCCATGCCATTCCATGCCATTCCATGCCATTCCATGCCATTCCATGCCATTCCATGCCATTCGATGCCATTCCATGCCATTCCATGCCATTCCATGCCATTCCATGCCATTCCATGCCATTCCATGCCATTCCATGCCATTCCATGCCATTCCATGCCATTCCATGCCATTCCATGCCATTCCATGCCATTCCATGCCATTCCATGCCATTCCATGCCATTCAATGCCGTGCCATGCCGTGCCATGCCGTGCCATGCCGGTGCCATGCCGTGCCATGCCGGTGCCATGCCGTGCCATGCCGTGCCATGCCGGTGCCATGCCGGTGCCATGCCGTGCCATGCCGTGCCATGCCGGTGCCATGCCGTGCCATGCCGGTGCCATGCCGGTGCCATGCCGGTGCCATGCCGGTGCCATGCCGGTGCCATGCCGGTACCATGCCGTGCCATGCCGGTGCCATGCCGTGCCATGCCGGTGCCATGCCGTGCCATGCCGGTGCCATGCCGTGCCATGCCGGTGCCATGCCGTGCCATGCCGGTGCCATGCCGTGCCATGCCGGTGCCATGCCGTGCCATGCCGGTGCCATGCCGTGCCATGCCGGTGCCATGCCGTGCCATGCCGGTGCCATGCCGTGCCATGCCGGGCCATGCCATTCCATGCCATTCCATGCCATTCCATGCCATTCCATGCCATTCCATGCCACTCAATGCGGTGCCATGCCGTGCCATGCCGGTGCCATGCCGTGCCATGCCGGTGCCATGCCGTGCCATGCCGGTGCCATGCCGTGCCATGCCGGTGCCATGCCGGTGCCATGCCGTGCCATGCCGGTGCCATGCCGTGCCATGCCGTGCCATGCCGTGCCATGCCGTGCCATGCCGTGCCATGCCGGTGCCATGCCGGTGCCATGGCATTCCATGTCATTCCATGCCATTCCATGTCATTCCATGCCATTCCATGCCATTCCATGCCATGCCATGCCGGTGCCATGCCGTGCCATGCCGTGCCATGCCGGTGCCATGCCGGTGCCATGCCATTCCATGCCATTCCATGCCATTCCATGCCATTCCATGCCATTCCATGCCATTCCATGCCATTCCATGCCATTCCATGCCATTCCATGCCGGTGCCATGCCATTCCATGCCATTCCATGCCGGTGCCATGCCATTCCATGCCATTCCATGCCATTCCATGCCATTCCATGCCATTCCATGCCATTCCATGCCATTCCATGCCATTCCATGCCATTCCATGCCATTCCATGCCATTCCATGCCATTCCATGCCATTCCATGCCATTCCATGCCATTCCATGCCATTCCATGCCATTCCATGCCATTCCATGCCATTCCATGCCATTCCATGCCATTCCATGCCATTCCATGCCATTCCATGCCATTCCATGCCATTCCATGCCATTCCATGCCATTCCATGCCATTCCATGCCATTCCATGCCATTCCATGCCATTCCATGCCATTCCATGCCATTCCATGCCATTCCATGCCATTCCATGCCATTCCATGCCATTCCATGCCATTCCATGCCATTCCATGCCATTCCATGCCATTCCATGCCATTCCATGCCATTCCATGCCATTCCATGCCATTCCATGCCATTCCATGCCATTCCATGCCATTCCATGCCATTCCATGCCATTCCATGCCATTCCATGCCGTGCCATGCCGTGCCATGCCGTGCCATGCCGTGCCATGCCGTGCCATGCCGTGCCATGCCGTGCCATGCCGTGCCATGCCGGTGCCATGCCGTGCCATGCCGGTGCCATGCCGTGCCATGCCGTGCCATGCCGTACCATGCCGGTGCCATGCCGTGCCATGCCGGTGCCATGCCGTGCCATGCCGGTGCCATGCCGTGCCATGCCGTGCCATGCCGGTGCCATGCCGTGCCATGCCGGTGCCATGCCGTGCCATGCCGTGCCATGCCGGTGCCATGCCATTCCATGCCATTCCATGCCATTCCATGCCATTCCATGCCATTCCATGCCATTCCATGCCATTCCATGCCATTCCATGCCATTCCATGCCATTCCATGCCATTCCATGCCATTCCATGCCATTCCATGCCATTCCATGCCATTCCATGCCATTCCATGCCATTCCATGCCATTCCATGCCATTCCATGCCATTCCATGCCATTCCATGCCATTCCATGCCATTCCATGCCATTCCATGCCATTCCATGCCATTCCATGCCATTCCATGCCATTCCATGCCATTCCATGCCATTCCATGCCATTCCATGCCATTCCATGCCATTCCATGCCATTCCATGCCATTCCATGCCGTGCCATGCCGGTGCCATGCCGGTGCCATGCCGTGCCATGCCGGTGCCATGCCGTGCCATGCCGTGCCATGCCGTGCCATGCCGTGCCATGCCGTGCCATGCCGGTGCCATGCCGGTGCCATGGCATTCCATGTCATTCCATGCCATTCCATGTCATTCCATGCCATTCCATGCCATTCCATGCCATGCCATGCCGGTGCCATGCCGTGCCATGCCGTGCCATGCCGGTGCCATGCCGGTGCCATGCCATTCCATGCCATTCCATGCCATTCCATGCCATTCCATGCCATTCCATGCCATTCCATGCCATTCCATGCCATTCCATGCCATTCCATGCCGGTGCCATGCCATTCCATGCCATTCCATGCCGGTGCCATGCCATTCCATGCCATTCCATGCCATTCCATGCCATTCCATGCCATTCCATGCCATTCCATGCCATTCCATGCCATTCCATGCCATTCCATGCCATTCCATGCCATTCCATGCCATTCCATGCCATTCCATGCCATTCCATGCCATTCCATGCCATTCCATGCCATTCCATGCCATTCCATGCCATTCCATGCCATTCCATGCCATTCCATGCCATTCCATGCCATTCCATGCCATTCCATGCCATTCCATGCCATTCCATGCCATTCCATGCCATTCCATGCCATTCCATGCCATTCCATGCCATTCCATGCCATTCCATGCCATTCCATGCCATTCCATGCCGTGCCATGCCGTGCCATGCCGTGCCATGCCGTGCCATGCCGTGCCATGCCGTGCCATGCCGTGCCATGCCGGTGCCATGCCGTGCCATGCCGGTGCCATGCCGTGCCATGCCGTGCCATGCCGTACCATGCCGGTGCCATGCCGTGCCATGCCGGTGCCTTGCCGTGCCATGCCGGTGCCATGCCGTGCCATGCCGTGCCATGCCGGTGCCATGCCGTGCCATGCCGGTGCCATGCCGTGCCATGCCGTGCCATGCCGGTGCCATGCCATTCCATGCCATTCCATGCCATTCCATGCCATTCCATGCCATTCCATGCCATTCCATGCCATTCCATGCCATTCCATGCCATTCCATGCCATTCCATGCCATTCCATGCCATTCCATGCCATTCCATGCCATTCCATGCCATTCCATGCCATTCCATGCCATTCCATGCCATTCCATGCCATTCCATGCCATTCCATGCCATTCCATGCCATTCCATGCCATTCCATGCCATTCCATGCCATTCCATGCCATTCCATGCCATTCCATGCCATTCCATGCCATTCCATGCCATTCCATGCCATTCCATGCCGTGCCATGCCGTGCCATGCCGTGCCATGCCGTGCCATGCCGTGCCATGCCGGTGCCATGCCGTGCCATGCCGGTGCCATGCCGTGCCATGCCGTGCCATGCCGTGCCATGCCGTGCCATGCCGGTGCCATGCCGTGCCATGCCGGTGCCATGCCGGTGCCATGCCGTGCCATGCCGGTGCCATGCCGTGCCATGCCGGTGCCATGCCGTGCCATGCCGATGCCATGCCGTGCCATGCCGGTGCCATGCCGGTGCCATGCCGGTGCCATGCCGTGCCATGCCGGTGCCATGCCGTGCCATGCCGTGCCATGCCGTACCATGCCGGTGCCATGCCGTGCCATGCCGGTGCCATGCCGTGCCATGCCGGTGCCATGCCGTGCCATGCCGTGCCATGCCGGTGCCATGCCGTGCCATGCCGGTGCCATGCCGTGCCATGCCGTGCCATGCCGGTGCCATGCCGGTGCCATGCCATTCCATGCCATTCCATGCCATTCCATGCCATTCCATGCCATTCCATGCCATTCCATGCCATTCCATGCCATTCCATGCCATTCCATGCCATTCCATGCCATTCCATGCCATTCCATGCCATTCCATGCCATTCCATGCCATTCCATGCCATTCCATGCCATTCCATGCCATTCCATGCCATTCCATGCCATTCCATGCCGTGCCATGCCGGTGCCATGCCGTGCCATGCCGGTGCCATGCCGTGCCATGCCGGTGCCATGCCGTGCCATGCCGGTGCCATGCCGTGCCATGCCGGTGCCATGCCGTGCCATGCCGGTGCCATGCCGGTGCCATGCCGTGCCATGCCGGTGCCATGCCGTGCTATGCCGGTGCCATGCCGGTGCCATGCCGGTGCCATGCCGTGCCATGCCGGTGCCATGCCGTGCCATGCCGTGCCATGCCGGTGCCATGCCGTGCCATGCCGTGCCATGCCGGTGCCATGCCGGTGCCATGCTGTGCCATGCCGGTGCCATGCCGTGCCATGCCGTGCCATGCCGTGCCATGCCGGTGCCATGCCGTGCCATGCCGGTGCCATGCCGTGCCATGCCGTGCCATGCCGGTGCCATGCCGGTGCCATGCCATTCCATGCCATTCCATGCCATTCCATGCCATTCCATGCCATTCCATGCCATTCCATGCCATTCCATGCCATTCCATGCCATTCCATGCCATTCCATGCCATTCCATGCCATTCCATGCCATTCCATGCCATTCCATGCCATTCCATGCCGGTGCCATGCCGTGCCATGCCGGTGCCATGCCGTGCCATGCCGGTGCCATGCCGTGCCATGCCGGTGCCATGCCGTGCCATGCCGGTGCCATGCCGTGCCATGCCGGTGCCATGCCGTGCCATGCCGGTGCCATGCCGGTGCCATGCCGTGCCATGCCGGTGCCATGCCGTGCCATGCCGGTGCCATGCCGTGCCATGCCGGTGCCATGCCGTGCCATGCCGGTGCCATGCCGTGCCATGCCGGTGCCATGCCGTGCCATGCCGGTGCCATGCCGTGCCATGCCGGTGCCATGCCGTGCCATGCCGGTGCCATGCCGTGCCATGCCGGTGCCATGCCGGTGCCATGCCGTGCCATGCCGGTGCCATGCCGTGCCATGCCGGTGCCATGCCGTGCCATGCCGGTGCCATGCCGTGCTATGCCGGTGCCATGCCGGTGCCATGCCGGTGCCATGCCGTGCCATGCCGGTGCCATGCCGTGCCATGCCGTGCCATGCCGGTGCCATGCCGTACCATGCCGTGCCATGCCGGTGCCATGCCGGTGCCATGCTGTGCCATGCCGGTGCCATGCCGTGCCATGCCGTGCCATGCCGTGCCATGCCGTGCCATGCCGTGCCATGCCGTGCCATGCCGTGCCATGCCGTGCCATGCCGTGCCATGCCGTGCCATGCCATTCCATGTCATTCCATGCCATTCCATGCCATTCCATGCCATTCCATGCTATTCCATGCCATTCCATGCCATTCCATGCCATTCCATGCCATTCCATGCCATTTCATGCCATTCCATGCCATTCCATGCCATTCAATGCCGTGCCATGCCGTGCCATGCCGTGCCATGCCGTGCCATGCCGGTGCCATGCCGTGCCATGCCGGTGCCATGCCGTGCCATGCCGGTGCCATGCCGTGCCATGCCGGTGCCATGCCGTGCAATGCCGGTGCCATGCCGGTGCCATGCCGTGCCATGCCGGTGCCATGCCGTGCCATGCCGTGCCATGCCGGTGCCATGCCGTGCCATGCCGTGCCATGCCGGTGCCATGCCGTGCCATGCCGGTGCCATGCCGGTGCCATGCCATTCCATGCCATTCCATGCCATTCCATGCCATTCCATGCCATTCCATGCCATTCCATGCCATTCCATGCCATTCCATGCCATTCCATGCCATTCAATGCCATTCAATGCCGTGCCATGCCGTGCCATGCGGTGCCATGCCATTCCATGCCATTCCATGCCGTGCCATGCGGTGCCATGCCATTCCATGCCATTCCATGCGATTCCATGCCATTCCATGCCATTCCATGCCATTCCATGCCATTCCATGCCATTCCATGCCATTCCATGCCATTCCATGCCATTCCATGCCATTCCATGCCATTCCATGCCATTCCATGCCATTCCATGCCATTCCATGCCATTCCATGCCATTCCATGCCATTCCATGCCATTCCATGCCATTCCATGCCATTCCATGCCATTCCATGCCATTCCATGCCATTCCATGCCATTCCATGCCATTCCATGCCATTCCATGCCATTCCATGCCATTCCATGCCATTCCATGCCATTCCATGCCAATCCATGCCATTCCATGCCATTCCATGCCATTCCATGCCGTGCCATGCCGTGCCATGCCGGTGCCATGCCGTGCCATGCCGGTGCCATGCCGGTGCCATGCCGTGCCATGCCGTGCCATGCCGGTGCCATGCCGTGCCATGCCGTGCCATGCCGGTGCCATGCCGTGCCATGCCGGTGCCATGCCGTGCCATGCCGTGCCATGCCGGTGCCATGCCGTGCCATGCCGTGCCATGCCGGTGCCATGCCGTGCCATGCCGGTGCCATGCCGTGCCATGCCGGTGCCATGCCGGTGCCATGCCGGTGCCATGCCGGTGCCATGCCGGTGCCATGCCGGTGCCATGCCGTGCCATGCCGGTGCCATGCCGTGCCATGCCGGTGCCATGCCGTGCCATGCCGGTGCCATGCCGTGCCATGCCGGTGCCATGCCGTGCCATGCCGTGCCATGCCATTCCATGCCACTCAATGCGGTGCCATGCCGTGCCATGCCGGTGCCATGCCGTGCCATGCCGGTGCCATGCCGTGCCATGCCGGTGCCATGCCGTGCCATGCCGGTGCCATGCCGTGCCATGCCGTGCCATGCCGTGCCATGCCGTGCCATGCCGTGCCATGCCGGTGCCATGCCGTGCCATGCCGGGCCATGCCATTCCATGCCATTCCATGCCATTCCATGCCATTCCATGCCATTCCATGCCATTCCATGCCATTCCATGCCATTCCATGCCACTCAATGCGGTGCCATGCCGTACCATGCCGGTGCCATGCCGTGCCATGCCGGTGCCATGCCGTGCCATGCCGGTGCCATGCCGTGCCATGCCGGTGCCATGCCGGTGCCATGCCGTGCCATGCCGGTGCCATGCCGTGCCATGCCGTGCCATGCCGTGCCATGCCGTGCCATGCCGTGCCATGCCGGTGCCATGCCGGTGCCATGCCATTCCATGTCATTCCATGCCATTCCATGTCATTCCATGCCATTCCATGCCATTCCATGCCATGCCATGCCGGTGCCATGCCGTGCCATGCCGTGCCATGCCGGTGCCATGCCGGTGCCATGCCATTCCATGCCATTCCATGCCATTCCATGCCATTCCATGCCATTCCATGCCATTCCATGCCATTCCATGCCATTCCATGCCATTCCATGCCATTCCATGCCATTCCATGCCATTCCATGCCATTCCATGCCATTCCATGCCATTCCATGCCATTCCATGCCATTCCATGCCATTCCATGCCATTCCATGCCATTCCATGCCATTCCATGCCATTCCATGCCGTGCCATGCCGTTCCATGCCGTGCCATGCCGTGCCATGCCGTGCCATGCCGTGCCATGCCGGTGCCATGCCGTGCCATGCCGGTGCCATGCCGTGCCATGCCGTGCCATGCCGGTGCCATGCCGTGCCATGCCGTGCCATGCCGGTGCCATGCCGTGCCATGCCGTGCCATGCCGGTGCCATGCCGTGCCATGCCGTGCCATGCCGGTGCCATGCCGTGCCATGCCGGTGCCATGCCGTGCCATGCCGGTGCCATGCCGTGCCATGCCGGTGCCATGCCGGTGCCATGCCGGTGCCATGCCGGTGCCATGCCGGTGCCATGCCGTGCCATGCCGGTGCCATGCCGGTGCCATGCCGTGCCATGCCGGTGCCATGCCGTGCCATGCCGGTGCCATGCCGTGCCATGCCGGTGCCATGCCGTGCCATGCCGGTGCCATGCCGTGCCATGCCGGTGCCATGCCGTGCCATGCCGGTGCCATGCCGTGCCATGCCGTGCCATGCCATTCCATGCCATTCCATGCCATTCCATGCCACTCAATGCGGTGCCATGCCGTGCCATGCCGGTGCCATGCCGTGCCATGCCGGTGCCATGCCGTGCCATGCCGGTGCCATGCCGTGCCATGCCGGTGCCATGCCGTGCCATGCCGTGCCATGCCGTGCCATGCCGGTGCCATGCCGGTGCCATGCCATTCCATGTCATTCCATGCCATTCCATGCCATTCCATGCCGTGCCATGCCGGTGCCATGCCGTGCCATGCCGTGCCATGCCGGTGCCATGCCGGTGCCATGCCATTCCATGCCATTCCATGCCATTCCATGCCATTCCATGCCATTCCATGCCATTCCATGCCATTCCATGCCATTCCATGCCATTCCATGCCATTCCATGCCATTCCATGCCATTCCATGCCATTCCATGCCATTCCATGCCATTCCATGCCATTCCATGCCATTCCATGCCATTCCATGCCATTCCATGCCATTCCATGCCATTCCATGCCATTCCATGCCATTCCATGCCATTCCATGCCATTCCATGCCATTCCATGCCATTCCATGCCATTCCATGCCATTCCATGCCATTCCATGCCATTCCATGCCATTCCATGCCATTCCATGCCATTCCATGCCATTCCATGCCATTCCATGCCATTCCATGCCATTCCATGCCATTCCATGCCATTCCATGCCATTCCATGCCATTCCATGCCATTCCATGCCATTCCATGCCATTCCATGCCATTCCATGCCATTCCATGCCATTCCATGCCATTCCATGCCATTCCATGCCATTCCATGCCATTCCATGCCATTCCATGCCATTCCATGCCATTCCATGCCATTCCATGCCATTCCATGCCATTCCATGCCATTCCATGCCATTCCATGCCATTCCATGCCATTCCATGCCATTCCATGCCATTCCATGCCATTCCATGCCATTCAATGCCGTGCCATGCCGTGCCATGCCGTGCCATGCCGGTGCCATGCCGTGCCATGCCGGTGCCATGCCGTGCCATGCCGGTGCCATGCCGTGCCATGCCGGTGCCATGCCGTGCCATGCCGGTGCCATGCCGTGCAATGCCGGTGCCATGCCGGTGCCATGCCGTGCCATGCCGGTGCCATGCCGTGCCATGCCGTGCCATGCCGGTGCCATGCCGTGCCATGCCGTGCCATGCCGGTGCCATGCCGTGCCATGCCGGTGCCATGCCGGTGCCATGCCATTCCATGCCATTCCATGCCGGTGCCATGCCATTCCATGCCATTCCATGCCATTCCATGCCATTCCATGCCATTCCATGCCATTCCATGCCATTCCATGCCATTCCATGCCATTCCATGCCATTCCATGCCATTCCATGCCATTCCATGCCATTCCATGCCATTCCATGCCATTCCATGCCATTCCATGCCATTCCATGCCATTCCATGCCATTCCATGCCATTCCATGCCATTCCATGCCATTCCATGCCATTCCATGCCATTCCATGCCATTCCATGCCATTCCATGCCATTCCATGCCATTCCATGCCATTCCATGCCATTCCATGCCATTCCATGCCATTCCATGCCATTCCATGCCATTCCATGCCATTCCATGCCATTCCATGCCATTCCATGCCATTCCATGCCATTCCATGCCATTCCATGCCATTCCATGCCATTCCATGCCATTCCATGCCATTCCATGCCATTCCATGCCATTCCATGCCATTCCATGCCATTCCATGCCATTCCATGCCATTCCATGCCATTCCATGCCATTCCATGCCATTCCATGCCATTCCATGCCATTCCATGCCATTCCATGCCATTCCATGCCATTCCATGCCATTCCATGCCATTCCATGCCATTCCATGCCATTCCATGCCATTCCATGCCATTCCATGCCATTCCATGCCATTCCATGCCATTCCATGCCATTCCATGCCATTCCATGCCATTCCATGCCATTCCATGCCATTCCATGCCATTCCATGCCATTCCATGCCGTGCCATGCCGTGCCATGCCGTGCCATGCCGTGCCATGCCGTGCCATGCCGTGCCATGCCGTGCCATGCCGGTGCCATGCCGTGCCATGCCGGTGCCATGCCATTCCATGCCATTCCATGCCATTCCATGCCATTCCATGCCATTCCATGCCATTCCATGCCATTCCATGCCATTCCATGCCATTCCATGCCATTCCATGCCATTCCATGCCATTCCATGCCATTCCATGCCATTCCATGCCATTCCATGCCATTCCATGCCATTCCATGCCATTCCATGCCATTCCATGCCATTCCATGCCATTCCATGCCATTCCATGCCATTCCATGCCATTCCATGCCATTCCATGCCATTCCATGCCATTCCATGCCATTCCATGCCATTCCATGCCATTCCATGCCATTCAATGCCGTGCCATGCCGTGCCATGCCGTGCCATGCCGGTGCCATGCCGTGCCATGCCGGTGCCATGCCGTGCCATGCCGGTGCCATGCCGTGCCATGCCGGTGCCATGCCGTGCCATGCCGGTGCCATGCCGTGCAATGCCGGTGCCATGCCGGTGCCATGCCGTGCCATGCCGGTGCCATGCCGTGCCATGCCGTGCCATGCCGGTGCCATGCCGTGCCATGCCGTGCCATGCCGGTGCCATGCCGTGCCATGCCGGTGCCATGCCGGTGCCATGCCATTCCATGCCATTCCATGCCATTCCATGCCATTCCATGCCATTCAATGCCATTCAATGCCGTGCCATGCCGTGCCATGCGGTGCCATGCCATTCCATGCCATTCCATGCCGTGCCATGCGGTGCCATGCCATTCCATGCCATTCCATGCGATTCCATGCCATTCCATGCCATTCCATGCCATTCCATGCCATTCCATGCCATTCCATGCCATTCCATGCCATTCCATGCCATTCCATGCCATTCCATGCCATTCAATGCCATTCAATGCCGTGCCATGCCGTGCCATGCGGTGCCATGCCATTCCATGCCATTCCATGCCGTGCCATGCGGTGCCATGCCATTCCATGCCATTCCATGCGATTCCATGCCATTCCATGCCATTCCATGCCATTCCATGCCATTCCATGCCATTCCATGCCATTCCATGCCATTCCATGCCATTCCATGCCATTCCATGCCATTCCATGCCATTCCATGCCATTCCATGCCATTCCATGCCATTCCATGCCATTCCATGCCATTCCATGCCATTCCATGCCATTCCATGCCATTCCATGCCATTCCATGCCATTCCATGCCATTCCATGCCATTCCATGCCATTCCATGCCATTCCATGCCATTCCATGCCATTCCATGCCATTCCATGCCATTCCATGCCATTCCATGCCATTCCATGCCATTCCATGCCATTCCATGCCATTCCATGCCATTCCATGCCATTCCATGCCATTCCATGCCATTCCATGCCATTCCATGCCATTCCATGCCAATCCATGCCATTCCATGCCATTCCATGCCATTCCATGCCGTGCCATGCCGTGCCATGCCGTGCCATGCCGTGCCATGCCGTGCCATGCCGGTGCCATGCCGTGCCATGCCGGTGCCATGCCGTGCCATGCCGTGCCATGCCGGTGCCATGCCGTGCCATGCCGTGCCATGCCGGTGCCATGCCGTGCCATGCCGTGCCATGCCGGTGCCATGCCGTGCCATGCCGTGCCATGCCGGTGCCATGCCGTGCCATGCCGTGCCATGCCGGTGCCATGCCGTGCCATGCCGTGCCATGCCGGTGCCATGCCGTGCCATGCCGGTGCCATGCCGTGCCATGCCGGTGCCATGCCGGTGCCATGCCGGTGCCATGCCGGTGCCATGCCGGTGCCATGCCGGTGCCATGCCGTGCCATGCCGGTGCCATGCCGTGCCATGCCGGTGCCATGCCGTGCCATGCCGGTGCCATGCCGTGCCATGCCGGTGCCATGCCGTGCCATGCCGGTGCCATGCCGTGCCATGCCGGTGCCATGCCGTGCCATGCCGGTGCCATGCCATTCCATGCCACTCAATGCGGTGCCATGCCGTGCCATGCCATTCCATGCCACTCAATGCGGTGCCATGCCGTGCCATGCCGGTGCCATGCCGTGCCATGCCGGTGCCATGCCGTGCCATGCCGGTGCCATGCCGTGCCATGCCGGTGCCATGCCGGTGCCATGCCGTGCCATGCCGGTGCCATGCCGGTGCCATGCCGTGCCATGCCGGTGCCATGCCGTGCCATGCCGTGCCATGCCGTGCCATGCCGTGCCATGCCGTGCCATGCCGGTGCCATGCCGGTGCCATGCCATTCCATGTCATTCCATGCCATTCCATGTCATTCCATGCCATTCCATGTCATTCCATGCCATTCCATGCCATTCCATGCCGTGCCATGCCGGTGCCATGCCGTGCCATGCCGTGCCATGCCGGTGCCATGCCGGTGCCATGCCATTCCATGCCATTCCATGCCATTCCATGCCATTCCATGCCATTCCATGCCGGTGCCATGCCATTCCATGCCATTCCATGCCATTCCATGCCATTCCATGCCATTCCATGCCATTCCATGCCATTCCATGCCATTCCATGCCATTCCATGCCATTCCATGCCATTCCATGCCATTCCATGCCATTCCATGCCATTCCATGCCATTCCATGCCATTCCATGCCATTCCATGCCATTCCATGCCATTCCATGCCATTCCATGCCATTCCATGCCATTCCATGCCATTCCATGCCATTCCATGCCATTCCATGCCATTCGATGC